>JALHLI010000034.1:313911-328911 GCA_023349425.1 Anthopleura sola | reverse complement strand
TGGTGATGATAATGTTCAAGATTTGTAGGTTTTACAAGTAATTTAATAACATATGCTTCATGCTGTTTCTTTATTCATTGATTATTTCAAGGACCGCAAAGAATGCAGAAAAGATAAAACTAGCGATGGATGATAATAATAGTGATGATGATGATGATGTTGAAGATACCAGATGATAATATTGATGATAATGATGATAATGACGATAATAATTCTTTTTATAGTGTGTACATTGGGATGGCATGAGTTTGGTGGATCGTGTTACCATGTATTTACCGATAGCAAGACCCGGTATGATTCATCCCTTACCTGTCAATCAAAGCAAGCCAGTTTAGTGTCAATAACCAGTCTGGAAGAGAACAACTTTGTTCGATCTATAATGAGTACAGGTGTGGTGTGGATTGGCTTGAACAGGTCTGGTTTACCCCCTAGTCTTACATGGTCAGATGGTAGTACCTATAGTTATAATAACTGGTACGGTAGGGAACCAGACCAGTCGGGAGATTGTGTTTATATTCGTGCTAGGGATGGTAAATGGCGGGATCATTCATGTTCAAGTACGTTAGCTTTTGTTTGCAAATCATGACTCATAGTCAGAATACTGAATCCATGGTTCCGACTCAGCCAATAGCGAGCCAATCACCGTTGCAGCAGTTTTAATTTACCAGTGGAATTAAAATCTTGTCCCACAAACAACTACACAGTATCTGTTTTAAAGAGTACTACAAGGATTGGGCTTCCTGTGGTTGTACAAGGATTACGAAGCAATTTTATTTTATTTTACAGTACATTAAACCGATCCACCATCAGAATTTTCAGTAATGTCTGAGATATTCTAGCTAATGTGTTGAGCTTGTGGGACATAGCAACGGTAACTAAGGGGAGTCGGAACCATTAATTTATGCCACTTGTACCATGTTGTTTAGCCTCTAGAGCCTTGTAATATATGCCGAGATATTTAGTCATTCATCAAGGGCGTATCCAGTGGGAGGGTAAGGGGGGCCCAGACCTCCTGTCATACCTAAGGTTCCACTGTTTGTTTTATCCTAAAATTTAGTTTTGCCACAGGTTTGAAGTAAATTTTGTATGAAGTATATATTTGGACCCCCTGTCAACGTTTGGACCCCCCTCTCAACGTTTGGACCCCCTGTCAACAAATTCCTGGATCCGCCCTTGTCCATTTATAACTTTATTTCCCAGTTGAACACAGAACTGAATCCTGTCCCCATATTAACTTTACTTCATCCCGTAAGAATAACATGCGGGCTGGCTGATTGCTGGGGTATTCGTTGGGTAGGGGAAGGTGGAAACATCGTGCACCCCCAAAATAGTGTATTGTTCGTTTTTATTATTATTTAATTCGATATGAACCATCAGCATTCTTGAAAAACTTAATATCGTCTACATAAAAGAAGCTGAAGTCGACACAGAAGCCCTTTGCGATTAGAATGGTTCTCTCTATAGATTACCATGATGGGCTTCCTGTGGATTTAAAGTTCAAGGTGATAAACAACCCAGGAGCCCTGCCATTCTTACACCCCATTCCCTCCTATATGAATAATGAACGGTCCCTAAGGCAAACTGAGTTTCAATAAAACCTATTGATCTGTAATGTTATATCATTTATTTAACATGAAAGTAAAAATAAAATTTAAAAAATAAAGCTTTCTGAATGTTATATTTTGTTGGTGACTTCGTTGGGTCATGGGCTCCCTGTGGCAACACAAACCGTGGGTAAAAGTTTGGGTTAAATATTCTTTCTTTTTATTGTATCTTTTATTGATAAAGTAAAATGGCTCTAAGAAAATTCATTTTTTGTGTGAATTCACTTCTTGTAGTTAAAAAGAGTGTCTTAAAATTAAATGTTTGTTCAAATAAAGTCGAAAATCTCGAGCGCCAAGGGCCTGGGGAAAAGTCCCATAAACCTTCGCGGGGGTGCTATGGTTCCTCTTCGCTTTACTTGAGAAGCAACAAGCAAAATTATCAAAGATGGTGAGTTAGAAGTCGTTTTTATTCTTAATATAAAACAAATTCACAAAAGTTTGGCTTGGAAATAATACCTAGTTCTATTCTTTTGCCTGTAGTCTAAAAAATATTTTCCGATGGCTTATTTACGTAAGGGATTTTGCCTGATGAAGATTCGTAGTGTTGTTATTGCTCAGCCATGTTGTTTTTCTCTTTGGACAGCCGGCACACAAGTCTTTCAAGATTAAGGTCAAATTGGCCAAGAAAATGAAGCAGAATAGACCTATCCCACAGTGGGTTAGACTGAGGACTGGCAACAAAATAAGGTAAGTTTTTTCACGGTATTTCAGATAAATTAAGTTTAATAACAGAAGCATTTTCAAATGCGTGATTTTTTTTTGATGAATTGTGAAGCTTGGTAAAACCCAACCAAATTTAGCGAATATTTTTACTATTATCTGTAATTCTGGGCTTGTAATTTCCTATTTTCTTACATCACGACTCTTACACAGGGTTTTAGGGATAAACAATTCCCTTAGACCAGTGTCAATCTTATAAATAAGCTGAGTACTACAGCTTGAAAAAAAACCATGAAATAATTGTGCTTGACAATTATACACCAATGTGATTATTGGTGAATATTTACTGAGCTGCAAGTCCTCGAGGTAAATATTCACTAATTCACTAACGTTTCCACCCAATTCAAAACCTCTGGGAATAAGATTCTTCGCATTTTGTATTTACATATCACATGGAAAATTTTTCAAATAAAAGTTTATATTATATGAAATAGAGTGTCATATTGAGTGACATCAAAATGAAATGATTGATATAATGATTTATGATTTATATAGCGCCCTTTCTATGTGTATATATTCAAAGGCGCTTTACAATCATGGGAGGTGGTTAGTATAAGGTGTAGACACTGAGGGTGGTCACTGCCAGGGTTTCTTTTTACGTCCTCAGTGGTTCTTTTACGTCCCTCCGATATTGGTTAGTGATGAAGTGTGGAGAGATGGGACCGCCATTTAAAGTGGTCATCCGAGCCACTTGAAAGTCTAACCGTTTGCAGATGTAATTACAAAGGCAGCACTTTCTCCTCAGTTATTTTAAGACCCTGAGTGTTGGTCCGGCCGGGACTCGAACCACGACCTCCCGCACGAAAGTCCGGTGCTCAACCAACTCTCACCCACTCCCACCAGTGGAGATACGATTTTTATCAACACTGGTGGTGTTAAATTTTGGCCAAAGTCAAATTCTCTATTATTTTTCATTGAAGATTTCATATAATAAACAGAACATTACATGGCCGCTTGGAGATACAAATTTTGTCTTCTCGTGCTGATATTATCTCTCACTTGTTCACTCACTAGTGAGAGATAACATAAACACTCAAAGATAAAATTCATATCTCCGCGCGACCATGTAATATCCTATATGTATTCCCAGAGGTTTTGAGTTGGGTAGAAATGTACCTAGCAATACATTAGCCGATTAGGTCTATTATTTTAGTATCCTTACATGGTGGCTATTCGAAAATGACAATTTATTACTAGAAGGTGGATATTTTTAATATTTTGAAAGAGGCACGCATCAACAGTTGAAGCATGCGCAATACTATATTCACCTGTACGTGTTTCTTACTTAAGGTTTTGAAAGGCAAAGAAGCAAAGATTTCTTACAAAAATCGGGTTGTTAGCCAGTTTCGTAACACTCCTCTTGTCACACAAAAGCTACTTTTTTTCGTTTGGCGTTAAAAGTTTTCAAGATGTTTCTCTCACTTTATTTGCCTTGATATTCCTATTCAACTTTCTTTCTTTGTAAACGAGAAATATATTTTCCCCCTTTTGACAGTATGTTTACTGTCTCACACTTCATAGAAAGGTTTTACAATGTATTTTATACGTAGACGAACTTCAGTAGGCGAAACTATGCGTAGGCGAAATCATCGGATACCATAGAGAAATATCCCGAAGTTCATGACCAATTGGGGCACATAATTTTCTATAATAACCTGCGTGATACTTAAAGTATTAAGTACTAGTGCTTGTACCAGGGCTCAAAATAAAAGCTGTTGTAAGAACAATTCAAGGCAACTGCTTCTTTGGCTGGTCCTCTTGGTTGATTACGTGTTGATCAGTGCGATTGAGCAGACTATTTTTTTAGCCCTGACTTCCCACCTCAATGACAACTCATTATGTGAGTAGAGTTGCTAAGAGTGGTTTTCATACATTGAAATGGCTTCCCATTGTCTCCCAGTAATAGACCTATTCGCCTTGGGTGTAATGTTTTCCAATTTCAGACCACTTGACATTCCCCAGAGTATCATTTCTTTGTTTAACGGTTGCACATGAGAAGACACATGAATATGGATACAACTCAAACAATCTTATTCTCAAGAGAATGACACATGGTCTGAAATGGGAAAACATTAGATCCAAGCCGAAAAGGTCTATTCATCCAACCACAACATGTAGTTAGTGTTACAGTGAGATACAGTATGTCTTCAGTACGTTTATGAATTTGCTGTATCATTTCCCACTCATACATAAAGTGCTCTATCTTTTTTCCCAAGATCTCCAGTTTTCTTTCTTATTCAAAAACCAACCTCTGAGTTCCTGTTACGTTTCAGTGCATAAAGAACCACACTGTAGAGATGCCGCAGCTAAATCCCATTTTTTATTCTTACTAATTTATTAATCTTATTAATTCATTAGGTATAATGCCAAGAGAAGACATTGGCGCCGTACCAAGCTTGGATTGTAAAATCTTTGTAGTGAACAAGATTCCATCAGTGAACGCACACACAACCTGCTCGTTAAGACTGACAGAATGTGCAACACCAAGTAAAGTTGTTTGATAATCAAAATATGTGTTTGTGGTCAATCATGTTTGTTGTTTATACAATGATATACCGTAGAATCCTGGTTATGTATAAGTGCCCCTGGTTATACATGCATTCCCTCCCCATAAGAAGACCACTAATCTGGTAACGCAAATGTCCTTTCAGCTATAGCATCCCAGGTTACAAGCACATCTATGGTATCTTGTGTTATTTCATTCATAGGATTGACTGGGAAATTATCTCTTACTACTGTATCTTTTCATTACAAACTTGTTTTCCTCCTGGTTATAAGCCCATCAAATGTGTGATTACAGTACGTATTAGCCTAGGGCTAATGATGATAGGAGATGACAAAATATCTCCACCCCCTCCCCTCCCCCAACACACACAATGGCATAGCACCAGAAACTATCCAATGAGAGTCCTCTTTGTTTTTAGATATTTCTTTTTTTCCCATTATTTGATTTGATTGAGCCAACCTTCCAGTCCTATGAATAACAACTGTTCATTCAGTCGAATGATGATCAGTTATGATGATTTTTTGGGGGATTTTTTCCTAAAAAAATTAGCTTGGCAAAATATAATTTACTTCTTAAATAACTTAAGGTGTAGAAAAAGCCTATTGCTTAGATTAGTTTTAACTCTGTCATACCTCCTTTCTGGCTTGATGTTACTGCTCAAAATGACTGAAATGGGAAAATATTACACCCAAGCTTTATAGGTCTATTTTTGTCAATGACAGGTTCATGCACAAGGTACCACTCTTTTCTCTCTTTTATGTACCTTCATCATGACGTAAGGTGGTTTGCACTATGGACACTTCTGGGTTTTTTCGCTTTTCTTTTTCCTTTTGTTTTCTCCTTCAATTTGGTTGCTTTACTTTCATGTACATTTTCATACAGTAAATGAAGATTTGAAGAAAGTATTTAACCAAAATATCAATTTATTTATTCTATTATTTCCTTGATGCGATACAAATATATTCTACAAAGTTTATTTTTGTAAGTTTATTATTCTACCCACCCATCCCATTAGAGAACAGTACTGTATGTGATCCAATCTTGCTTGGATCATAGTCGGAGATTACTATCCTTATCAGACCTCTTTGGCTTCGTTGTTTGTGTCCTTTTCAGACCATGTGATGCCACTCTTCAGAGTTGATTCTTTCATGTGTAAATGTTTTAATAAAAGAATATTTCTCAAGGGAATGTCATGTGGTCTGAAATGGCTAATTTGCATACAAAGCTAAAGAGGTCTTTTGTAATGAGTATATCTTTTCTAACTAACCTTAACAACCTTAAAAGTGATAATTATTGTTAGCTCTACTAACAATAACATTCTTATATACTAATAGCCCAACCATTTTCACAAAAGCTCTTCACAAATTGCTTTGTTTTACCATCAAATCCATCTTTTGAGAATAGGATTCTTTTCATTTGCATCCAAACAAAGATGTAGTACACAAGAGAATGAAACATAGTCTGGAATGGGCAAAACATTCAGGGGGACTCCCATATATAGAAGGGCACGGAAGCGCATTAGAAATTTTGAAAGTGACCCTTAAAAGATACCATAAAAATTCTTTCTGATAGTCGTAAAAATCTCAAGTTTCACCCCTGAATGGTACCAAATGACACTAATTTTACAGCATTTTAATAAGTTTTTCGTTTGAACACCTGAAAAGGTACCAAATAATGAAAATTAACCCCTAAAAGGTACAACAAGCAGCCGTCGCCTCTCACCTCGGAGTCCCCCCCTGGCAAAACATGACAAAGCTTAAGAGTTCTATCAAACAATTATTATTATTACTAATTATTATTATTAATTTGCCTTCATAACATGCATGATAAATCACATCTTGGTTATCAAAAAACTCCTTAAAAAGTTAATCATCATTCAATATTCACTAATATTATAAATACTATGCCTTGGTAGTCTGAACAACTTTATTATCAATATTATTTTTGTCTAAACCAAAATGTTAAACAGTCCGGTTGTGAAAAAGTTATTGCAATTCTCAATATTCTGCGAACTCGGTAGTTGCAATTTGATAATGGGGCTGCGTGGCTATTCTAAAAATAGCCCGCTTAACAGATGCATGACTCAGACAATTGTAATATTATACTGAAACGAAAACAGAGAAACACTTTATTTATTTATCTATTATTACAAAGCATTGCTTTTCAAAAAAAGTTTTCATTATAAACCAAACAGCAGTAATCGGACACAAGGAGATGATAAATTCTGTTTGTCTGAGTTTGATCTCACTGCCACGCAGCCCTATATTGGAATTTGGTTTTTCACTGCCGCCAGTCAAAAATATAAAAGATACCAACTGGTGTGTTTTGTTTTTCAATTTGGTGTATACGCTAGATTAGTTTCATAAAAGGAACTTGTTTTCACAGTTTAAAATTAGAATATTTTTTCTAATTTATAAGAATTGATATCTACAAATGTATGTCTACAGTGGAGGATCCAGAAGGATTTCAAGGGGGGGGGGGGGGTGACTGGTACCTAGCAAGGCACTATGTAATGTCTTTTTTGGTCTTAACATATCCTTTGTTCTTATTATATTCAACTCCAAGGGGGTGACTTGTCACCCAAATTCCTCCCCCCTTCCTGGATCCTCCCATGGTCTTGGTCATGGTCATGGTCTCCTAGTATTTGATTCAAACAGTTAATCTATATTGAAAAACTAACCTTTAAGGAAACAAAGAAATTTGTTATAAAGATGAAGGCCAGAACAAGCTGATCAGATCAAGACATGAGTTGACCAATCACGTAAAAGCTTGAGCTGACTAATTAAAATACATTCATTAGCTAACCAATCAGATCAAGACATGAGTTGACCAATCACGTAAAAGCTTGAGCTGACTAATTAAAATACAGGCATTAGCTAACCAATCAGATCAAGACATGAGTTGACCAATCAGATACAAGTCACCAGCCTAAGCTAGCAAATCAGATCAAGATATAAGTTGACCAATCATAGTCTTAAGCTGACCTGCAGAAGGTATTAGGCGGAACCAATCGTGTCCTAATAATAAACTGACCAATCAGATCTAAGGATCTAATGAGATCGAGAGAGAGTCCATGAGCTGATCTTACCTGTTTTTACTGCAAGGAACATTTCTTACGAGGGGAGGGGAGGGGGAGAAAATAGGGGCCCTTAAAATTTTAGTGACCCTGAAAAGAGGGATCTTACAGTCAAACTAAGAAAACCGTGAACACCTAAAACATGTCTGGAATTTAAAAAAAAAATGTTTTTTTTAATATATATAGTTTTCTAACCAGTCATTTTCAAGAACTACTAACTGCCAAAGATTGTCACCAAACTAGCTTATAAACATGAATTTGTGTATAAGGAAATATATTTGAATCTCCAAGCTATAGCTGGGTTTCAATCAGCTGATAAAAGTCTTTGAATCTCATTATCTGCTCCAAATGGTGGTCAAACACTGACCACCATGTGCTGTCAACCAGAAAGAATTCTATTGAAAACTTGTGATTCAGCTGATGAACATTCCGCACGAGACAGGAAATGACGTCAAGGTATATATGCATAAAAGCAAATATCTAAACAAACTAATACGTTGAAAACGATCCGTCTAATTCAGTGACAGTGATTGGTTTAGAGGTTTGTAACTCTCGCATGTGATTGGTTAGAAAACAATAAGCATTCCAGACATTTAAGGTGTTCACGGTTTTCTTAATTTCACAATAGAATAATTGATGAATCAAATATGGGAGAGCCTTCAATATTATGGTTGGCGGAATGGTGCAAAATTCAAGACCTTCTGAAGGTCGCTAATAAATGGTCCCTGACACATTTTAAAACAAGCATGACAACATCACGTCCCGAGGGGGGTACTCCCTGTAATGTACTATACGGGGATGCTCCGCCCGAAAGGGGTACTTTTTCAGGCCGCACGTATAGAAAAGGGGTGGAAATTTGTGAGTTTTGGTATAAAAAGGGGTAGATTTCCTTCAAAGGTATATGAAAGGGGTACCTCTTCTTGCAAAAAGGTATAAAAAAGGGGTACCTTTTTGCTGAAATTTGGTATAGAAAAGGGTAAGGGGTCGAGAGCCGCGCGGAGCATCCCGGTATAAAACGACCCGAAGTACCCCCCTCCCCCCGGCATCACGTTGTCTCCTGAGCAGCGAAGCAGTGATTCGACATAATGTTTACCACTCAGTAATCTAACTGTGATAATAAACTAGCTAGAACCATGCACCTATCAATGTCTTGCACCAACGTGGGGAGTGCGGGCATACCCAGGGGCTATTGACATTTTTCATATTTTTTCGTCAATAATCCCCATTCTAGGGGTGTATGTGCATGTCAATATTTATTAAATGCCCCCGTTGTAATTTCTCTTGAAAACGTATTGTACTATTATAATTGTAATCGCAGACATTCATTATATACTTGCACCATTTCCGCCATTTTGGAAGTTTTCTGGGCCTAGTCCACATCGGTCAAAATGTCAATGAACCCTACCCAAGGGGAACCCTGTGTCAAAAAAGGCCGAGTCGCCCCAATCATGGGTAACGTTTCATTTTCAATAGCCCGTCTATACCCGCACTCCCCCCCCCCCCCTCCGGTTGGGGCAAGACATTGATATGTGCATTAGCGTCACCTGACAATCAAGTACTAGGAGGTGTAGTGGTCTTTTTATTCTTGTTTTTCTTTTTCTTATTTCCTTTCGACTTCCTTTTCTGGTTAACCCTCCTCCTTCTTCCTTGTCTTCTCGGGTTTCTTGTTGGTTGTGTTCTCGCATTATTTGGCGATCGCGTTTTTCTCGTTGGTATGGTTGGTCGCCTTGGTTTAGTTGTTGGTCGACGTTTTCTCGATTTTCTTGTTCTTCGTTTATTCGATTTTTTTGTTGGTTTTATTGATGGTCGAGTTGTAGGTTTAGTGGTAGGTTTAGTGATGATGGGAACCTCTGGAACAGTCATAGTGTCTGAACCACAGTTAAAGGTACAAATGATCCTGAATGTAGAGCACTCCGTGAAATTCTTCCTCCTCCTTCCTTGTCCAACACAGATCCGCATGCACGGACAGTCAAAGCCATTGCACATGAAAAAGTTATTGGAAGTTGTGTTAGTGGTTCTGCCAACTCGCTTGATCCTCATGGACTTTCCTTTCTTACGTTTGAATAGAGGACATAGTGTCATGGCAGGGTTGGAGCTGACAGCGACTGGCGGTTTGAGAGATGAATTACCGGGACTTGTTGAATTCACGGATGTATCTTCTGACAGAAAGAAAAATATTTTGGGAAAACATTACTGATGAAGAGAGGAATAATACTCAAGGGAATGACGTGGTCTGAGATGGGAAAACATTTCTGATGAAGAAAGAAATAATACTCAAGGGAATGACATGTGGTCTGAGATGGTAAAATATTACTGATGAAGAAAGAAATAATACTCAAGGGAATGACATGTGGTCTGAGATGGGAAAACATTACTGATGAAGAAAGAAGTAATACTCAAGGGAATGACATGTGGTCTGAGATGAGAAAACATTACTGATGAAGAAAGAAATAATACTCAAGGGAATGACATGTGGTCTGAGATGGGAAAACATTACTGATGAAGAAAGAAGTAATACTCAAGGGAATGACATGTGGTCTGAGATGAGAAAACATTACTGATGAAGAAAGAAATAATACTCAAGGGAATGACATGTGGTCTGAGATGGGAAAACATTACTGATGAAGAAAGAAATGATACTCAAGGGAATGACGTGGTCTGAGATGGGAAAACATTACTGATGAAGAAAGAAATGATACTCAAGGGAATGACGTGGTCTGAGATGGGAAAACATTACTGATGAAGAAAGAAATAATACTCAAGGGAATGACATGTGGTCTGAGATGGGAAAATATTACTGATGAAGAAAGAAATAATGCTCAAGGGAATGACATGTGGTAACGACATTGTAACATTTCTTACCGTAGAAGTTGTTTGTATTGGTAACGTTCTCATTTACGACAAATCGATATATAGTAGCACTTCTGCACATCCTGTAGATGGCTGGTTGGTTGTGGACGTATTGACTGAGAGCCTTATACTTATCGCCATTCCATCCCCTCTGCAACATACAAAACATTATACTATGATCTACCTATCTACATATACCTCAAGGTCAAACCCACTTAGTGTGAAGGACACACGCCCTTGCCAGAGGGTTTTTCTCCAGGTTCTCTGGTTTTCCTCCCTAGGTCAAAATCAACATGAGTTGAGGGTTATACGCATTGAATGTAGTGGTCAGGTAATGTGTGAATTAGTGGGCCAATTTGGAAAGTAATTTTCTCTCTTATTTTTTACGGTGTAAAATTTAACTTTTTATCCATACTGTATCAGAGAAAAGACGAACTTCAGGAAAGTATAGTTTTAATATGACTTCCGCTCTTGTAAACCTCATGATCACTGCTCAATAAGTGAATATTGTCTCAGTATCACTGTTCGTTCGACCAATCACAGCTCGCGAAATTCTATATCCAAGTCTAATATTATGCTAATAATTATTATAATTATCACCAGGCATCTTTTTCTAGACATACAAGTGTGCGTTTCGCATTCTGCTCTCCTTCAAACAGCGCTAGCAGTACGTGCCTGGCAAAGAAAGGGAGTTGAAGAAACTTGTTGACCTTCAAAAAACGTGTCTTTTCCTACAAGACTTTTAGGCTTCCTTTAAAGGAATGCATTTAAATGGTAAGAATAGTTTGGATGAAAATCATGGCAAAACATGGGTGGCCCAAGTTCTTGGAATACTTGTGCTTCTGTCTCAAGTGGTATGATGATGGGGATATGCTATAATTAGGCGGGGTTGTTTTGTGAATTGTAGCTCGAGTCATCGCGGTAAATTATAACTAGAGTCTCTTAGAAGCCAAAACCAGGCTAAACCAACATGTTTTACCTATCGTAGCCAATACATCTCTTTATGTAGAAATACAGAATACTTTTCTTTACTATTTTTTACCTATTGTAGCCAATACATCTCTTTTTGTAGAAATACAGAATACTTTTCTTTACTATTTTTTACCTATTGTAGCCAATACATCTCTTTATGTAGAAATACAGAATACTTTTCTTTACTATTTTTTACCTATTGTAGCCAATACATATCTCTTTTTGTAGAAATACAGAATACTTTTCTTTACTTTGCATAGTGAATTACAGCTCGAGTCATCGCGGTAAATTATAACGAGAGTCTTTTAGAAGCCAAAACCAGGCTAAACCAACATGTTTTACCTATCGTAGCCAATACATCTCTTTATGTAGAAATACAGAATACTTTTCTTTACTTTGCAGTGTGAATTGCAGCTCGAGTCAACGCGGTAAATTATAACGAGAGTCTCTTAGAAACCAAAACTAAACCAACATGTTTACCTGTTGTTGCTAATACATCTCTTTTTAAAATGATAAATAAGTGCGTTCTCTTTCAAAGAAAACAAAGATGGCCGCTTGAAAACTTCGCATCTAACACAAAAAAGGATAGAGGTTTTTTATGAAAAAATAAATTTTGATACGAACATTAGGAAAATTCTACTTAAAATAAATACAAACCTAAGGCATTGGTTAATAAATCGAAATATTAAATTTTTCTTAATTTCGAAGAAAGAGCTTAACTTTTGGACTTTTGTAGCTGATTTTGAGATTTTTTTGAAGCACTCAATGGCATTTTTTTGTAGGAAGGTGAGCCCACGATTTACCTATAACCGCTGACTCGTTTTTTTTTTTAAATGTGCAGATGTATGGATGTATAAAGAGGTCTTACCATTGAAGAATCGTAGATGGGTTCGATCTTTCTGTCTCTCTGCAAAATTACATAAAAAATTATTAATACAAAATTATCTACAATGTACAATTTTATGATTTAATGACTCCGTGGTAGAGCCACTTCAACAAACTGGAGGTTTATGTGCTACTAGCTAAAACACACTCATAGATATGCATTTGACGGTAGTAAACAGACGAGAATTAATACATATATTTATTTTCATTTATTTTGCACTTATTTCATTACCAAGCCTGCTAAATAGCTAAACAAAATGCCTCCATTCTCGAGAGTCAAATACATGGTTGACATTAATCGATTAATGGATTAATTGATAGATTATGATGTGGAATGTGATTTGGAACGTCATTAAGAAGTGTGACGCATGAGAGATTTATTGTGCATAAAAGTTCTTCCAACAAATGTGACATTCATGATGACGTTTTAAAGGCCTTCGTTAATATTCATTCATGAAGTGCTTAGCCTCACGTTCATCAAGCTATGACCACATTTAATGTCGGGGGTTTTCGATGCAAAGCTGGCTGGTTTTACCAAATAAGGCATGAAAAAGCTGCAAGAACGTCAGGCTAAGGGTTCATGCAAAAATATTGAGAGAGAGAGAGAGAGAGAGAGAGAGAGAGAGAGAGAGAGAGAGAAAGAGAGAGAGAGAGAGAGAGAAGAGAGAGAGAGATCTTGATCACTTTAATTTCGCGATTTCATTGAAAACATTATAATACGCGCAAGAAAACACTCGTTCCTTGGTTTTGACTTTAGCATATTGAATACTTGTTCCAATCATTCATTGTTGATCAGGATCAATAGGCGCTAGTACTTGGTTCTCAGTAACAACGTCTTTTACCCATGCTTTTGAATGGTCATTAAATTCTTTATTTTCTCAAAAAAGAAGGCTCACTTCATTTTCGCGACACTTATTTTTCGCGTGATTAAGGGTCGCGAGAACTTTATGTAATAAGTTGTTAGGAATAGAAGCGGCGACAGTGGCCCATGTTGGGAGGGGCTATGGTAGAATTTCTAAAGTAACCGAATTGGCAACACAAATAAAGCAAAGTAAAGATCCTCAGACGATGTTCGCATGGCTGACTTAAGGAAATAAACCGATCAAAGGTGCCCCGCGTTTCGGCAAGTTATCCCCAAAACTTGATCCATTAGCGTAATTGTTTATTTATCTAATGCATTTTATATATAAACATATAGGTTATATATAAGAACAATCCAGCATGATCGGGTCATATAATGCGAAAAATAGGCCGACAAGAAAGTTGTTTTGCGCACGATAAACCTTCTGTTTTACAATCATCACTCCCTGTAAGGGCTCTTCCGTGAGGTTCGCTCCACACACACTACCACTACATTCTATATTTACAACATACAACACTCAACTCACATGTTGATTTTGGTGGGAGGAAAACCGGAGAACCCGGAGAAAAACCCTCGTGGCAAGGGAGAGAACAACACATCAAACAAACTCAACTCACATATGATCTAGGTCGAGTCGGCCTCGAATCCGGACCACAGCGGCGAGCGATAAACGACTACGCCACCCTAATTGTAATATAATATAAAGCATATATACTTCTACCATCGATATGACTTTAAAAGTATATTGAAAACTTATTCATATAGCTTTTCAGTGTTTTAAGAAAGCTTCTTTTTTTGGCACACAAGATTTTTTTTTTTTTTTTTTTTTTTTTTTTTGGTGAACGAGAAATTTTATCTATGGAATAACATTTCGAAATACGAATATTCTAAGTTAGTAACGCTAGAGTAGTCTAATTATCGAACACTTATCACTAACGGTAATCACATTTTAGCTTCAACTTGAAGTGGCCAGTATTCCTTCGAGACCATTATGTCTTATCATCTAAGTGCTCGAAGTAGAAGTCCTTAGGGCTGGCCTTGGCTTAATTGGCGAGCGCTTCGTTTTCCTGACCTCAAACAAAGCAGAATTCTGATATAATTACTATTATGCTTGATAGAGGGTTCTCGCATTCTTAACCTTAGATTACGTCTTTCATTACCATCTGGTAAAGAGATGTGGAGAATCCATTGTAGAATAAATCCTAAATATCAAGTTAATCTTTCTTCTTATCCACTAGGGTACTGTACACACTCCAAAAATTTCCAAAAAACGAGAACTGAAAAGCGAGATTGCCAGCAGATTTATTCTTTGGGACATTCCTCCCGTTCTTCGAGTATATTGTTAGTTTTGAATGTCTATAATCAACTGACTCGACCCCTTGGGAAGGCGTGGTAAATCTGTCACCATCAAATACTCTCATTTATCTGTCCCGATAAGAAAACGAACTTCAGACTAGAGGCGGTTGTAATGGTTGTGTTCACCGGAAAGCATTATATTGTGGTTTGATCCAACTCGCCAGGGTCG
>JALHLI010000034.1:258911-311411 GCA_023349425.1 Anthopleura sola | reverse complement strand
CATCACCATCATCATCATCACCATGATCATCATCACCATGATCTTCATTATTATAGCTTGTTTATTGGAAAACAACTGAAATACTAGCAAAAAATACAATAATAATAATCCAATAATTCCACGAGTCCTCTACTGTTGAAGTCGTTCCGCCTCCTTAAAGAACTAGACATAAAAATGATGGATAATATTGGCCCGAGTATCTAATTTTATTATTATCATTTCATTACTAATATTATAATATTATCTTGTCTGATATCTTTCCGCCTATATAGGATAGTCCTTTTTCGAATTCGTAAAAACAGCTGTGTTCCTTGATTACAGACTCATTTACTCAGGGTTAGCCTCATTTCAGCGTCAAAATATTCACAAATACCAACGGTAAAGTAAAGAATACACAACTTTAACAATGGGGATTTTGCACACCTTGTGTGACATTTCAAATATTGCTTCTCTGGTCCCGAAAATATCATATCTGGAAAGAGCATCCTAAAATTAGAAAATTTTGAAATTTTGAAGGAAATCAAATAAATACGAACGAAGTTATGAATTTTTAAAGATGACCTTTTCTATAAAGAAATATATGGAAAATTGTCTTGGTGGGCAAGCTGTTGCCCACCACATACATTTCCTTATAAAAATGGTCACTTTTAAAAATTCATAACTTCGTTCGTATTTATTTGATTTCCCTCAAAATTTCAAAATTTACTAATTTTAGAATGCTCTTTCCAGATATGATATTTTCGGGACCAGAGAAGCAATATTTGAAATGTCACGCAAGGTGTGCAAAATCCCCATTCCACGAACCTTCACTGGACACATGAATATTCTATACAAAAATTCATTGGATGACGAGGGAATTCTACGTCACATATTCGTCATCTCGGACCAATCAGCGCGCGAGTCTATTTTGTGATATGGGATTCTACACAAAATCCTGCGTCAATGAATCTGTAGTCCAGGAATACAGCGGTATTTTACGGATTCTAAAAAAGGTCTATTGGTCAAGCTCGTTAATCAATAATCTGGCATGCATTCTATTGAAGACAAAGAAAAAGAGTATGCCTTGGCAGAACACTCGAGAGGTGTTATGTCAAGTCTTCTTGAGAGTTCTGTCAATCCTCAAGTGATTTATAACTGAACACAGCACAGCACAGCAAGCAGCTTATTTATTTTATAAAATACGAAGTACATTAACCATTATCTTGTATAGGAATAATATTATACTTATAGATTTTGAAATTATATTTATTCATCTTTTGTAAAGCGCCTTAGAATTTTAGATTTGAGCGCTATATAAATAAAGTTATTATTATTATTATTATTATTATTATTATTAACGAATTAGAAAGTAGTGCGTGCTGTGTGCCCTCATAATGCACGCGCTATCAACCTATAAGTAAGGGATTTTGTCGAAAAAAAGTGAGAAAAATCGAAAACCAAAAGACTTTGGATGCTAAAAATAGTCCAATCGGGAATTCACACGGCGCGCGCGGTATTAAGAAGTTTCCCTCTCTTATTTATGCTCTCTTGGTTAGCATCATTTCAGCGTCAGAATATTCACAAATACCAACAGTAAAGTAAAGAATGTACAACTTCAACAATACAAACACTTTGAAATTCCACGGTTCTTTACTGGAACACGTGAATATTCTACACAAAATCGAGGCTAACCCTGAGAAACAGAGAATTCAAAACTTGAGTATTTCGAGATCCTAAATCCACCACTGAGCTATGTTGATAATTGGCGTTTACGAAATTGCATTACAATATATAAATACTTCGTAAAGTGTACACAAATAATTGATACCCGGGTTGGTTGAGGGTGTATGAGTATAGTGATGTTTAGTACTGCAGTATTAGAACTGGTGGTCTAGTTCTTCCTGGTCCATTTCTTCAAGGTTGATGTAGATTCTCTAAAAATGAATGAACCAATACAATCATTTAATATATCCATAAATCAGACATCCGGTCGGTGGGTCAGTCAGTCACTCACTCACTCGGTCACTCAGCCAGTCAGTCAGTCGGTCAGTCAGTCGGTCAGTCAGTCGGTCAGTCAGTCGGTCAGTCAGTCAGTCAGTCAGTCAGTCAGTCGGTCAGTCAGTCGGTCAGTCAGTCGGTCAGTCAGTCGGTCAGTCAGTCGGTCAGTCGGTCAGTCAGTCGGTCAGTCAGTCGGTCAGTCAGTCAGTCAGTCGGTCAGTCAGTTGGTCGGTCGGTCGGTTTGTTGGTTGAGTCGGTTATTTACCTCTTTCTGGTTCAACATTTTTTCTAACATCTTATAAATGTCTCCAAATCCTGGTCTTTTGTTGCTATCCGCTGACCAGCAGTCCATCATGACAGAATACCTTGAAGAATAAGAGCCCAATTTAGATAAAAGTGAAAGGTGAAAATAAAATCGTAAATATGTGTGCACAGTTGATCTTCTTCTACCGATACAGCAGCCATCTTAAATTATGGGATGTCAAGGGGGCAAACGTGGAAATATTCGTAAAACATAGAGTGGCAGGGTTACTTTCTCAAATAATTTTATGCTTTAGTGTTCCACATATCGCTCCAACTATCAGCAAATTCAATTGGCTTTTAGATGTGTTTCTCATTGGATAACGTTAAGTTATATGAAAAGACTCCCTGACAGCTGTGCATACTATAAATCTTCAAATAATTGCCCCTTCAGCATCCCATAATGTCTTACTTAAAACAACAGAATCCAAGATGGCCGCCGAATCGGTAAAAAGGTCTAACTCAAGTCTTGTGTTCCAAAGTGTAGAAATACTGCTGCAAGATTTTAGATATTTTCCTTACAGCATTTCATGGCAGTGATCTGGTTTGGGCATCCTGTAACCATTGGACAACAAGTTGTACAGCACAACGAGCTGTGTGATTGCTGAGTACGGCGAATCACCTGCAAAAATTCAATTAAGAACCTTATCAAATCTGCAAGGAATCATGGGATACATAGGGTAACAAAGCTCTAGAGTTCACGAGAGTTTCAGCAAAAATATTATTTCACAAATACCAATGGTAAAGTAAAGAATGCACAACTTCAACAATACGGTGACACTTTGAAATTCCACAGACCTTCACTGGAACATGTGAATATTCTACACAAAATCAAGGCTAACCCTGAGCAAAAGAGAATTTTGGTTTGATTACCTAGAGTTGCCATTTCCCACAGTAAGATGCCAAATGACCAGCTAAGAAAATGAATTAAAAAAGAACAACATTAGTGAAAATTCTGTTGTTATGGTGGAACGTTATCCCATTTCAGACAACGTGTCATTCCCTAGAGTATCATTTCTTTGTTTAAAAATTGTGCATGAGAAGACACATGAATATGGATACAACTCAAACAAAGAATCTCTTATCATGCAAAGACATTGCTCTAGACCCCTTGCAGCTGTTTTGACGTCACACGAAGGGGTGTGTTATACTGGCCATTGTTTCAAAACAAGGTTGTGTTTTATATATATAATTTCTCTTACACATCAGTCTTTGTTGTAAATAGTCCTTGTAAAGCTTCTGGTGCCATCCATTTCCAAGGAACCTTACCCTAAAGAAAGATAGAGGCAATATTAGCTAGTACGTGAAACCTCCATACACCCTATTCATAAAGAGTAGAGACTGGGAACGAGCACCATGAATCATCAATGATTTCAAAAATATATTTTGATCATGAGAAAGAGCATGTCTAAATTAGTGATTTGGTAGAGTTCTGTTGTTATATATTAAATCACTGCAGAGTTATAAGCATTTGAATTGTGCCAAAAACATGAAAACAAGGCTGGTCAGGCCTTGGTTGTTGTTTCCATACAAATCTTTCTAATTTCAAACAGCTGTAGCTTTTTATCATTTTATGTTAGTAAGCTGAAATTTTTGGAGATTACTAAAATCAATATACTCTTTACAATGAAAGCAATGTTTTTTTCAATAACTGATGAACTAAGGTATTTCCATGGCCACGCCCTTATGCATAGGGTGTATAGTCAGGTTGTTGTTGTTAAAATTTTGTTGTTGTTGTTGCTGCTGCTGCTGTTGTTGATGTTTTTGCTTTTGTTGCTGTTGTTGTTGCTGCTGTTGTTGTGTTGTTATTGTTGTTGTTGCTGTTGCTGTTGCTGCTGCTAGTGGTTTTTCTGCGCATGCGTACCGGTGACTGTTTGACGTAAAATCCATCAATCACGTGACGAGCTAGACCAAAATCAGCTATCTTAGCTACCAAGCCTGGTCCAATAAGGATATTCCTCGCTGCAAGATCTCGATGAATGCACTAAATGTGGAAAAAATATTTTCTATTCATTGATTATCATTTGGTTGTATTGATATCCTAGAAAACAACTTTTGCTGAAAATGAAATAAGACATGGCACCCATGTTGGTTGACTTAAGAAAGTCCGAATCTTTTGTTCAAGTCATCCAACATGGCAGCTATGATGTCACTGCACAAGGACAAAAGACATGGCCGCTATGTTGGATGACATAACAAAAGAAACCAAGACCAAATCTTTTGTTCAAGTCATCCAACATGGCGGCTGTTAACTATGAAAATGAGCAAGCATTAAATTATCCAAAACCTTTTTTATATTTTTTCTATAAATCTTTTTAATGATATTTCAAAGGTCGTCATGTCACTAGTGTTCTTACATTTTTATCGTGAAGGTGCTTCATGCCTCTCGCAACGTCAGTGGCCATCTTTACCAGGTCCCTCTCGGTCAGTCTCGATCTGATGTTTTCGTAGGGTTTTTCTCTGTTTGCTGGCAGGCGGGCTTTTATCAGCAAGTCATTCAGGTTACCCCCCTCTACGAACTCAATAATAATACACAGAGGATCTAGAATACAGGAGGGGACAATGTTAGCAAACTGCTGAATAAAGCGATGTAGATAGGGTAAAGTTGCTTGTTCGTTCTCTCCTGTGCTTACAGGGGTTTTCTCCGGGTTCTCCGGTTTCCTCCCTCTGTAAAAATCCAAATGTGAGTTGAGTGTTGTAGGCATAGAATATCTAATGTAGCGGTAGTGTGTGTGTGAGTGAAACTATCAACATGTGAGTTGAGTGTTGTAGGCATAGAATATCTAATGTAGCGGTAGTGTGTGTGTGAGTGAAACTATCAACATGTGAGTTGAGTGTTGTAGGCATAGAATATCTAATGTAGCGGTAGTGTGTGTGTGAGTGAAATGTGTTCCTATTTAGTCAGAACGGCTAGACACTTAAATAAAGAGATTTATTTATTTTATTAGACTAACGATCGAGAACTCTTTTTATCTTACCATCCTGTGTGCATGCTCCCACCAAGGAGACGACGTTACGATGTCGACCAACTCTCTTTAGCATGTCAAGCTCAGCTAGAATATCATCACGGTCTGTTTGAACACCTGGGTCTGAAGAAGATACTATGTATTAGTGGTAGTTATGTCCTGCTTTATAATAAGCTCTGACTTAGATCAGCCCAGAGGTTGTTTCAGGGTTCAATCTGTGAGTTAGCCATGCCCTGACTTAGATCAGCCCAGAGGTTGTTTCAGGGTTCAATCTGTGAGTTAGCCATGCCCTGACTTAGATCAGCCCAGAGGTTGTTTCAGGGTTCAATCTGTGAGTTAGCCATGCCCTAACTTAGATCAGCCCAGAGGTTGTTTCAGGGTTCAATCTGTGAGTTAGACATGCCCTGACTTAGATCAGCCCATAGGTTGTTTCAGGGTTCAATCTGTGAGTTAGGCATGCCCTGACTTAGATCAGCCCAGAGGTTGTTTCAGGGTTCAATCTGTGAGTTAGGCATGCCCTGACTTCGATAAGCCCAGAGGTTGTTTCAGGGTTTAATCTGTGAGTTAGCCGTGCTCTGACTTAGATCAGCCCAGAGGTGGTTTCAGGGTTCAATCTGTGAGTTAGGCATGCCCTGACTTAGATCAGCCCAGAGGTTGTTTTAGGGTTCAATCTGTGAGTTAGCCATGCCCTGACTTAGATCAGCCCATAGGTTGTTTCAGGGTTCAATCTGTGAGTTAGCCATGCCCTGACTTAGATCAGCCCAGAGGTTGTTTCAGGGTTTAATCTGTGAGTTAGTCATGCCCTGACTTGGATCAGCCCAGAGGTTGTTTCAGGGTTCAATCTGTGAGTTAGCCATGCCCTGACTTAGATCAGCCCAGAGGTTGTTTCAGAGTTCCATTTATTTAGGGTATCGAGAATATGTAACCTTTTAGTGTTTTAACAGCGACAAACATTTCCTTGCTGTCTTTCCTGGTGTAGATTCCTTTATCGACCTGTCCAAAGCAACCAGCTCCTAGTCTCTGATTGGTCAATAACAGTCTGTCACGTGATATCTCCCAATCTCGGTCGATGCCCATCAGGAGGAGATACACGGCATCATCATGAAACTCCTCGTTCACTCCCTGATATAAAAATCGTGATTAATTAACGGTGACTGTCACGTTGTTGTCGCGGTTTTTGTCACGCACTACACTGATTAACAGAAATCCATACCGACGTCACGCGAATTGCTCAGTTCCGATGCTTCGCTTGTCACACACAAAAGCTCCGTGCTAAATTGAATTTATTTTTCTCTCCCGTCACGAATCACTAAACATTTAGCACGGAGCCTCACATTGAAACCTTTGTGCGTGACAAGCGAGGCATGTGGCGGAAGTGGGCTGTTTGATGGGCAGTTAGTTTTGGTCAACAGTAGAACAAAAAGACTGCGCTAGAAAATAGGCTTCTTATCGAAGTAACAATATTTGTATTATGATCATCCGGGTGGATGTAGTCATGAGAAGGACTGTAATTAATAGGTTTCATTCAATCAGAACAATGGCAGGCAAAACCGTCACGGTCACACAACTGTCACGCTACGGTCAAGCTATGATCACGAGAGTAGATAACAATTTTTACTAATGAGTTCTAATCACACGGCGGCCATGTTTATTCCAATGAGAGAAAAAACCTTTGTTTAGAACGGTCTGAAACGCCTCAAAGCGAGCGCAAGGGGACCCAAGGGATTCAAAACCTATTGTTTTGAAAACAACATGGCTGAAGCGTGATGATAAAACGAATCAAGAATTTTGATGATTAGATTATTACTTCCACTCGTACCTCATTCCTGATCCCTTCAACAGTGTTATTGTCCTTCTGAGCCTGCGATAAGATTGAATTGGACAGCTGAAACAACAATAACATAAACTAACATTTTGGTGGCATGTTACCACGGCAACCAGTAGACGTTGGGTATTTTCTGTGTGATTCAATACGTTGAAGCTCTCCTTTTGATCACTACCGCTTATGAGAGCACATTTTCGTTAGCGACCAGCTCTAGTTATAACCACATTTTTTGAATTCCCCAGCTGGTGTAAACGCTTCGACTATCAGTGTATATTGCAAGTTGGAACCGTATTTTACGCACTCGGCACATGACAAATATGCACGATGCATATCATTTTCTAGGGCACGTGCTCAGCACATGACACAAAAGCTCTACATATG
This sequence comes from Anthopleura sola, assembly GCA_023349425.1. Classification (NCBI taxonomy): domain Eukaryota; kingdom Metazoa; phylum Cnidaria; class Anthozoa; order Actiniaria; family Actiniidae; genus Anthopleura; species Anthopleura sola. The sequence goes on along the minus strand of JALHLI010000034.1, from coordinate 303,962 downwards.
CAGTGCACGATGCAATTCACTTTCTACGGCACGTACTCAGCAAAAGAGAGAGTCCAATGAATGACTTACTGCCAGGGTTGTATTTTGTAGTTGACTGAGTTTTTTCCGTTTTATTCTGATGAAGATGAGCAGGATAACCATAACAACGAGTAGAACAGGAAGCAGGGTCCCTAGTGCTGGGATAAGAGCATTTATTCCACTGCTACTACTGACATTTGACTGGAAAATATCTGAAAACCAAATTTTTGAAAGCAAAAATATTAATAATTTCAAGCCAAATACTTTCAACTTGACAGCCATTTTAATAAGTAACCAGGCCTTCAAGAGTAACCCGGCCTTCAGTGACCATTTATAGACCTCTTTCACGTGACGTCAAAGCAGCTCAATTTGAAGACCAAACCAAAAGAATTTCAATCTCCTGAGAATTGGAACCTATTGTTTTGTCCTCCAAATTGAACTGCATTCCGACGTGCTGCAAGAGGCTTATAGGTAACCAGACTTTGAGTTGAACGTGAATTGTAACCAGGCCTTAAGTGAATCTTGAATTGGGTAACCAGGCCTTGAGTGGAATATCGGGCATGATGTCATCGATATCATCACGTATAAGGATATGGAAAATATGTCATTGAGGTCCCGAAAGTAGTTGGTATGGAAAATTTCGCAGTAAAACACTAGTTACTGTATAATAAATAAATAAAAATACGTATAACTTACCAGGAATGTAAACAAGTATGATTGCGTGACGGGACGTTGCGTTACCAATAGCATTCTTAGCATAACACTGGTACTTTCCTTCTGCATCTTTCGCTACTGATTCAATAACCAATGTTGAGTGTCGTCCATTCTGAGTCGTCTTACCGGGGAATGGACGCTCAGTTGGGGGAATGGGTCTAATGACAGTGCTTGTGGATGGGGGAATGGGTCTAATGACAGTGATGGTGGATGAGGGAATGGGTCTAATGACAGTGATGGTGGATGAGGGAATGGGTCTAATGACAGTACTTGTGGATGGGGGAATGGGTCTAGTGACAGTGCTTGTGGATGAGGAAATGGGTTTAGTGATAGCGTTCGTCAGTTGGGACGTGGGTGTAGCAAAGGTACTTGTCAGTGGGGGAATGGGTCTAGTGAAGGTGCTAGTCGGTAAAAGACTGGAGCTGGGATTCCTCGTTACGTCATTTCCTGTTGTAGTTTTTCTTGTGTAATTAGCACTTGGTGTGATGCTTGATGCATCGAAAGTCATATCATAGAGTTTGCTAACAACATCCGCCTCAGACATTCTACTTCCGGTTAAGTTTCTATCATCGCTTTCGTTTCCGCTTCTCAGTACTACTCCATCTTTAAGCCAGCCAATCACAGGAATGGGAAGACCTGTTACATTACACTCCAGGGACACTCTGGTTCCCATAGCAACGGTCTGATTGACAGGACCCAGGATTATCACTGGACGGAAAAACACTAAAAAGATACAAAATAAGAGTTGACCTTCAGAACAAACTCAAGGTCATCCAATCAGAATTGAGGATTCCACGTATCCTATTTCGATTAGCATTTCCCAAGATTCTGCCAAGAGAACCTATGAAATAAGAGTACTTCCTTCTGTAAAATGATCGTAGTTGCTAGTCAAACTCATTGCAGAATCCCATCTCAATTAACAAGACAAGTCTACATTATTGTACTCAGTCCCTGCTGGGAAAATGCTAACAAAAAATAGTTGACCCATAATTCCTTTCGGGGAACACGATTAAAACAGATTAAATAAGAGCGAGGTTACACCAGCTCGTACCAGCTCCACTATATGAAATATAATCAGAATGGAGCGAAAAATGGCTAAAATAGAATATGTTGAACCAAAACGTCAGCGAAATTAAGGTCAGCGGTTTTACACAGCAGGAGTAATTATAAAGAAATGTGCTTATTTGTTTGTCTCACGATTGAGGGTCATTTGTAGAGGACCTCGACGTTTTCACTGCAAGCTGCTAGTCTTCATCCGGCGATGGTGTAGACTGGATGGTGCGTCTTCTTATATCAGTATAGCTCATCGGATCATTTGTGCTGTGGTTGAATGGGTCGCCAACAGGGGGGGAACGGTTCCGTACTTTTCACTCACCTGTGACAAAGCTTCCATTTGATGAAACTACTCCAAGGGAATTGTTAGCTTTGCAGATGTATTTCCCCTGTGAAGTCGAATCTATCGAGTTGAACATCAAGGTAGAGGTCCCTCTGTACCATGTGCTCTTGTTGCTCGAGATAATGACGTCATCTTTGTACCACGTGATTAAGGGACGGGGAACAGCACGTGATATGCACGTGATATTTAGGTCCTGTCCCTCAGTTGCATTGATGTGGCGAGGTGGCTGTTGTGCTAGATGAGGTTTTTCTCCTTCTAGAATAGAAGAGAACATGACGTCATTTCTGGTCTGGTGACATTCATTGCTGATTGATACCAAGCAATACAATACTCTCTGGTTGATAGCACATGACGGGCAGTGTGTGCCTGAGATGCATTTAGCTGATTCATACATAACCAAAGGTAACCCACAATTATTTTTTGGCAACCCATAATGAATGAATACAATACCTTTGATATAAATGGTCTTCTTGTGATAGGAACAAGAATGGATATTATCCACTACACAAATGACACTGGAACAAAAGAAAACGATTATGAATCGAAAAGGACTGGGGAGAATTCATCACGCAAAGGCCTCTGGGACACTGCCTTGCTCGTTTAGCATCAAAAGATCACGTGACCCTACGCTTTCTGTAAAACGAGCAGATGTCAAAATGAACAGCAGAAATTAAAAGAGCATACATTTCTTTACCGCTAAACTACATGATGTTCTGAATGCATGTGCATGGGGAAATAACTCAGAATGATTATCTGACCGGTATTATTGGCAATGTGAAAGTAGAGAAATTTGGAGGGCAAAACAAAAGAATTTCAATCTCCTGAGAATTGGAACCCATCCTCCAAATTGAGCTGCATTCCGACGTGCTGCAAGAGGTCTATAGAATATGAAATCAAATGTTTTATAAGTATTTTTATGGTAAAATCTACACACCTCTCTCAACTATGGCCTACCTTAAAGTGCCAGGCTCAGTTATGTTGACTTTGAGAACACATGTTTTCACAGGTCTAGTATCATTGCGTGCAATACCACAATGGTCTCGATTAGCTTTATCATCTACATATATCACTATCTTATCTGGGTAGGTCAATTTCTCGTCAGCAATGGAAGACTCGGTCTTCTTCCCAGTGCAAACGATGCTTAACAAAGTACCAACTGCAAACGTGTCGTCGTCTGGAATGAAGCTCATCTCCGTTATCGGTGAGATTGATCCTAAGATGAAAAATTATATTTAGTAAGAAGTTGTTGTTATTAATACGAGTCATAAAAATAAATAAGGATTAATTAAAAAATATATTGATAATTGACCTGGAATGAGATACGAATATCCCACCAACAAAATAACTAACCACTCACCCAACCAACCGACTCACAAACAAACAAACCAAGTCAACCAACCCATCCACCTACCCACCCAATATACCAACCAACCAACCAACAACCAACCAACATCACCTACCCAACCAACCCCACCAACCCACCAACACCACCTATACCCAACCAACCATGACCAACCCACCAACACCACCTATACCCAACCAACCATGACCAATCCACCAACACCACCTATACCCAACCAACCTTGACCAACCCACCAACACCACCTACCCAACCAACCATGACCAACCCACCAACACCACCTATACCCAACCAACCATGACCAACCCACCAACACCACCTATACCCAACCAACCATGACCAACCCACCAACACCACCTACCCAACCAACCATGACCAACCCACCAACACCACCTATACCCAACCAACCATGACCAACCCACCAACACCACCTATACCCAACCAACCATGACCAACCCACCAACACCACCTATACCCAACCAACCATGACCAACCCACCAACACCACCTACCCAACCAACCATGACCAACCCACCAACACCACCTACCCAACCAACCATGACCAACCCACCAACACCACCTATACCCAACCAACCATGACCAACCCACCAACACCACCTATACCCAACCAACCATGACCAACCCACCAACATCACCTATACCCAACCAACCATGACCAACCCACCAACACCACCTATACCCAACCAACCATGACCAACCCACCAACACCACCTATACCAAACCAACCATGACCAACCCACCAACACCACCTACCCAACCAACCATGACCAACCCACCAACACCACCTACCCAACCAACCATGACCAACCCACCAACACCACCTATACCCAACCAACCATGACCAACCCACCAACACCACCTATACCCAACCAACCATGACCAACCCACCAACATCACCTATACCCAACCAACCATGACCAACCCACCAACACCACCTATACCCAACCAACCATGACCAACCCACCAACATCACCTATACCCAACCAACCATGACCAACCCACCAACACCACCTACCCAACCAACCAGGACCAACCCACCAACACCACCTATACCCGACCAACCATGACCAACCCACCAACACCACCTATACCCAACCAACCATGACCAACCCACCAACACCACCTATACCCAACCAACCTACTGACTTTTAAAAGCAACCATTCAGACGTGTAGAGTTTCAAGTATCTTAGCTTAACTATCAAGTAACGTACAAAAAGGAACGTTCTACAGTGCTTTAAACTGACCCTATAGAAAGCTTAGCATTAAGCAGCATGTGGGTGTACTGTTTATACGTACCTAGTGGTCGAGTGTCCATGTTGTCACATGATTTTGAATAATGAACGACGAAGTGAATGAACACAAACAAGATGAAGAAACCCTTGTTGATCTCCATGAAAACAAGATGACAGGAAGTCTGGAAACAAGCACGTATTGCATGGTGGGTCTAAGTTAGTCACGTGGAACGTCCTCTCATCCACCAAGAAAGAATGAACGAACGAGCGAAAGAACGAATAAAAATAACAATAATGATAATAATAATAATTAGCAGTTATTCGCCGAAGGCGAAGTGATTATCGATGAATATTTACCGAGCGGCGAGTCTTCGAGCTGCGAGGTAAATATTCATCAATAATCACTGAGCCTGAGGTGAATAATTGTTTTAGTATAAATAAAAAGGTGATTATTTCAAAAAAAAAAAAAAGGAAACAACATTGAAAGTGAAAATATTTTATTTTTTAAAAGCGCGACGGTCACGCTGACAGCCATTTGGTCCGAAAAGGTGATTATCGGCTGATAATCCGAGATAGAAAACCAATCAGAGCGCGCGATTTTGTATAATCACCTTTGTATTTATACTAAATAATAATAATAATTTTTTTTAAATAAAAATTTCTTTATTTCAAATACTAAAAAAAAGTTACTTAATAAATGACATGTTTAAAATGATCACAGGATAAGATGATTCTTAATATACATATGTACAGAATAGATCGATAAAGCTTATCTACAGACTGCGAGTGAAAAGTATTTTCTGTACATGACATAACGAACACTCTAAAATCAATGAAAACGATATATAGAAATAAAAATATAAAAATAAAGATAAAAGTAATAATATATATATATATATATATATAATAATAATAATAATAATTCTAATATTAATTACAATAACGATAACGATAACGATAACGATAACGATAACGATAACGATAACGATAACGATAACGATAACGATAACGATAACGATAACGATAACGATAACGATAACGATAACGATAACGATAACGATAACGATAACGATAACGATAACGATAACGATAACGATAACGATAACGATAACGATAACGATAACGATAACGATAACGATAACGATAACGATAACGATAACGATAACGATAACGATAACGATAACGATAACGATAACGATAACGATAACGATAACGATAACGATAACGATAACGATAACGATAACGATAACGATAACGATAACGATAACGATAACGATAACGATAACGATAACGATAACGATAACGATAACGATAACGATAACGATAACGATAACGATAACGATAACGATAACGATAACGATAACGATAACGATAACGATAACGATAACGATAACGATAACGATAACGATAACGATAACGATAACGATAACGATAACGATAACGATAACGATAACGATAACGATAACGATAACGATAACGATAACGATAACGATAACGATAACGATAACGATAACGATAACGATAACGATAACGATAACGATAACGATAACGATAACGATAACGATAATAATAATAATAAATCCTAAGTCTAATAATATAATTTTTACATTTTTACAACTATCCTTTAGAATAATTTCATTTCTCATATTTCTTACTGAGACACTAATACCAATTAGTATTTAGTAGATATTTTTTTTTACGAATACCCTTTCATATATATTTAGATATTAGATATCATTAGATACGTGAGAGGTGACCATCCTCCTCTGGGTACACCGATAAGGCCGCTCTGACGTCATGTGATAATGGTCTATAGCTCCCGGTCAACACAAGCGCTTTGCAAATCCGAGAATTCTAAATTACGATCGCGAGAGAAACATTTCCCAAGCTCAGTGGCGTCGGACTTCCTAGCTCTATAAGATATATTAACCTGCTTTATTATATATTTTCTTGTTTTGTTCATACTTCGTTGATCAAATAAGACTACTGTTGTCATTATATATAAATGACTTTAGAATCGATCGTATAACTTATTAATTTAGATAGGCTAAAAAAGTCTGAAGAAAAACGCCAAATATTGTTAACCATCTCGTGTGTCTATGTTTTAATTCAATTCAATAAAACTCCAAAAAACTAAGTTAATTACTGGAAAAATCAATAATATACATATTACAAATTATATATTTTTTCTTTTAATACATTATCAGCTTAGCTTGATTGCCCTCGATAGACAAAGTTATTATATGAAGCTCAATATTATTCGCAAGTGCAAATCGAAAAACCGTGGGCACTTGAGATATTTCAGAAATCGTGCCTTTTTCGGTGAACAATCTGAAACAACTCTCTAACTGCAAGAAATTCTACTAATTCGTAATCAGATAAACTTCGTGTAGTTAGAGACTCGTTTCAGATTGAACAATAAACGATTCCTGTATAATCGATTCCCACTGTCGGTAATATTATATTTGTGAGCCAAGAAGGAAAAACACCATCTGAAACTACTTCCTGTTGTTCAAGCATGTTTTAAAATGTTGAGAATATATTTACAAAACAGTGATTAATATCTAACATCACTTACCTTTATATTACGCCTTTGGACTTTATTTTCGAATTCTATTCTCTCTGTTGTTCTTCTCAATATCTCAGGTGCAACGCATTTGGTGATTCTATATTATCAACAAAACAATCTATCGAGTTCTTTGCCTTAATTTTGGAGATTAATTATTTTAGATTAATTTGTGATAAAAATCTTTAGCATTGAAGACTGTCTGCTATTTGTTTAAAGAGTTTTTTTGACAGTTTTATTCTTGTATTTCTTCTTCCAAAAAAGTAATTTAACTTTAAAACTGGGTCAGTATTAACTAATGTTTCCAATAATGAAAAAAAAAAAAAAAAACCTGAATTAATTATTCCATGCTTAAGATTACTTTAGATAAGTACGTATTTCAATTAATATATTCTAACATATAGAATTATTGTTCCGTAAAGCAGAATTGAACTTTTTTTCTTGTCCTTTCGTGTTCATATTCGTATTTGCTTTTGACTTTTTACGAAGTTAAAAACAAAACAGCCTGACAATTAACTCTCCCATGCCAATTCCTCACATTTCAATCTTAGGAACAAAACTAATTGAATTTGTTCATAAGTGGATTAAAATAACCAAGTTAAGCATTGAAAATATTAAACATTATTTTCCGACACTTCGTACTTACCATCTCATGGCGAGAAGCTAGTTCCTGTTTGATGCAGTGTACATGCACTGGGGTTCGTATTTCAACTCATTAATAATGACGTAATAGATTGATAGAGAATAGGTCACCTGTAGCTAACAACCTTATCGGTCCAGATGCTGTAAACTTTAAAAAACATGCAGATTTCGGCAAACTGCAGGAATCAAGAATATCATCGTCTCTGAATCCTCAGTTGTCAGAGATGGAGTGTTTGGAAATGATATGTGACAGCCTTTGGTGATGTTAGGCGTTAAGTGTATCACATGAGTGACAAATGATTTCACTTTCAGTTAAATTTGAATGTTGTTAGCTTTTCTCGCTAAAACGGATATCTCTTGTCCTAAGTAGCGTTGCTTGACAGATTTTGCAGCCAAAAAAATATATACAAATTCACACCAGCATTTAAAAACATTGCATCTTCAAAATTTTAGAATTAAGCCAGTCAGCAAAATGAAATGGCTTCCTTAGCTCAGCCGAGCACGTAATGTGATTGGATGATGTGCTGGATTCTGATTGGTTCATACTATGGGAAAGCCATTTGGATGTCTCGGTTGGGAATGTTTACCACTCAATAAGTCGTTATCATAAGATGCACACTTATAGTAATTAATGACTGCATGTCAAGTGCATGATAAGCGTGACTATCCCTACGGGGTGGAGAGTGGGGGAATTATGTCAAGCCGGAAATGATGATTCCTTTGGAAACGAAGATTTTGTTATCTGTGAGTTAGCCATGACCTGACTTAGATCAGCCCAGAGGTTGTTTCAGGGTTCAATCTGTGAGTTACCCATGCTCTGACTTAGATCAGCCCAGAGGTTGTTTCAGGGTTCAATCTGTGAGTTAGCCATGCCCTGACTTAGATCAGCCCAGAGGTTGTTTCAGGGTTCTATATCTGAGTAATTAGCCCTGACGACAGCCCAGAGGTTGTTTCAGGATTCGATCTGTGAGTAATTAGCCCTGAGTTGTTCTAGGATATCGATACTAATAAGTTCCAACATAATACGAATAGTTGTGACAAACATCTCAGGTAAACCATCTTCCTTCATTCAAATGTATTTAATATCAAGCTGAAGAATGGCTCGTCATTTACACCATTTTCTATTTACAAATTTTTGAATCAAATTCTCCTTGTTCTCGCTTAAGTCTACTAGCTAGTATAAAATATAGAACGATATAAGTTAACTTATTTATAAATAATGAAGACAGCTCATCTCCCGATGTGACAAACAACGTTTAAAGTTACGTTGAAGATGGAGATGAAACTCTTTCAAAAGTTTTACGATTAAAATGGAAAACTATCGTTTTTCCCTTATTTCCATTCAATACCACTAATACCAGAATCCTCTTCGAATTCGTTTTCTCATTCAATTTTTTTTCACTTGTATTATATTCACAATATAATGTTGTTAATTAGGCCAACAGAAGGAACTACGAAAAGGATTCTGGTAGTAGTAGTACCAAGATCTTGTATGAGGAGAATATAATTTTTTCTTTAAATTGATAAAAGTCGTACCAGGCTCTACTCCTGTTACGCCCAGGAGAACTGGGAAGGAGAGAAATTCGAAAAAAAAACCCAGAAATTACTTGCCAGGCGTTCCAACACCTGAAAGGAGAAGAGCCTGGGTAATAACCTAATACCGCTAACACTAAGTTGATAACTCAGAAACCCGTTGGCTCATATCCCTAATACCAAGAAAATAATTGTATATAATATTAATAATAGTAATAGTAATAATGATATTATTGAAATTTACTCCTTGTTGTACTGGTAAAGTTCTTGTCATGAAGGAAGCTCGTAAGACAGTTTTTTTTCAATACTTGATTACGTGACCTTTACAATTGAACCCGTAAAATACTAAGAGAGGCTCGAATACTGTTTTCTAAATGAAAGGCCATAAAAAGTATTGTAGTAAAACAGTCCAATTACGTCCTTCTTAACTAACACTATCCCAAACCTTTAAAATATTTAAAATATATATGTTAACTACGAACACTACCTCAAACCAACCATTACCACTTCTACACCAAAAAAACCCAGCAGAATTTTTTAAATCTTAGTTAAAATCTGATTATAATTGTGTTGCTTTTGAATGCTAAAATTTTAAAAGCAAGCATTTATTTCAAAAGTCGATTAAGAAAGCAACACTATGAGATATGTAAAATGTAGAATAATAAAGCATTTTTGGTCTCTTTAGCTGAAGCAAGAGCTTGCTTAATCAATATTGTCATATACAATAATAAAACAATTAATAAAGCTTTCTCATCAGCTGACAATTCTATTCCATAAAAACAACACTTGCTTATTTTTTCTTGCTTTTAGAGACAATTTAAGGAATGCTTCAATCACTCATTGAGAAATAAGAAAATTATTATTGATATTCAAATTCACTTAAAATACGTAAACGAAAAAAAATACCTGCAAACAATGTAGATAACCACACAGTCAAACCATACCACTCAAAAATATATATTAATACATCACCCTCCACACACAAACACAATCATATTAGGCCAAAAACAAACTCTTATCAAACGACACGATTAAACTGTTAAAGCTATACACACACCAAGAGTTCCACGCTACTGCTCTATGCGCATGCTCAGAGGATTAAAAAGTGGGATAATATTTTCAAAATATGTTATGTTTTAGTTTTTTTTTGTCAAGCACAATTTTCAAGATGACGTACCGTTAAGCGAATTCTGAATCAAATATACCGAAAAATTGCATATCATACAAAATATTATCCCACTTTTTAATCCTCTGAGCATGCCCTTAGAGCAGTAGCGTGGAACTCTTGATACGTGCATACAGTCACACAAACTCTATTCAACTCACACAAACTAACCACACGAAAAAAAGGGGGAAAAAACAACTGTATACAGAATGAAATAATAACACTTATTAATAATAATTAATAATCATTAAAAATCATTAAAAAATTCTGAATCAATTACTTTCCCAGTGACAAACATTCCAGACCTGCAAAATCCTATTCTGCAACTTCTATTTTTTTATCAATTTGTTTAAAGCATCTACCTGACTATCAATTATTAATATATATAAATACAAGTCAAGCTATGGTACCATGGCAACCATGCCGGTACATTAAACTACAATATGAAAATTCCCTAAAATCGATAAAACATGTCAATCTATATACTCATTAAAATATCCTCACTTTGGAGAAATTATGGGATATCCTGATAATATATTATAGGATACCTCTATTATGGGATATCTCAACACCATGCATCATGGGATATCCTATCTTACAAGAAAGCCATATGGGATATCACAGTAATAAGGGATATTATGGGATATCTAGGCTAATATTTTGAGGTTAGTCTTGCATTATGGGATATCTCAAGATACCATATTATGGGATATCTCATATTATTATGGGATGTTCATGGGGTATAGTCCCAAGAACGTTAGTTTACCCCAGGTTAAAAGAGAACATTTTTTTTATATATATAACTATTTCAGAAAAGGTTGGTGACGGTTTTGTTGCATGTTGCATGCTGCATGCTGCTTACCAAGCTTGACATGTATTACATTCATGTGCAAATAATGTAAGCAAAGAAGAAAATATGCTGGAAAAACCTGCAGACAAAGTTTGGGAAAATCCCATACTGTTGTGACCTTTTCGCTGCTTCAATTCACATCATCCAATACTGCAAGTAACAAAACCTTAACAAACCTTTTTAAAATAGCTGTATTCAACAAGCTAGCTAGCAAAAACACTTTGTTCTTGGTGTAAAAATATTGTTCCATGATGGAGTCGTCAGATGGACTACAGACATAGTGAGTCAATGGTCTCACACTCTTTAATGTCTGTGGCGCCAAAGAGCAAGAGTACCTCTGGCAACAAGGGTATTGGAAGACATACCGATCTGTTTACTTATGGAAAGAACATACGTCCCTTAGAAGGACTAGTGTTGACAACAAAGGGGCCATAAGGTGCGCATGCTCCATTAGACACTACATTATAAGTTTTAAACCCCCCGAGGACAGGGGTCTGGTACCTTTGGTTGGCATACGGTATAGGACCTTGGTAAGACTGGCCATTCATTGATAGACCGGTTTGTACAGGTGCTTGACCACGTGACAGCAACGGTGTTGCTTGGGTCAGCGGTGTTATAAATGTTCCAGCATTGTTAGTATTGGACGTGACGTAAGTGAAGGGCAGACCTTGAGGGCCTGCAGACATTCGAGCGCCTGCGACTCCTGTGTACAGCGGTTGTTGCATAACTTGAGCATGCGCAGGAGGAAGCAAGAATACTGGTTCTTGATATACATCATTAACACAGCACCGTTGTTCACGTCCAACTAGTAAGGTCTGTGATGGTGCGTATTGTAAAGCCGTTGAAATAAACGGTGGCCCTGTCGTCGGTTGAGCTGAGTAATGCGGAAACACACCATGAGAACTTGGACGAGTTCTCACAGATGTCCACGCATCCGTCCCAGAGTGAGAGTGCTGGTTAACATGATTGCTGGCTTGACGTTGTAATTGATTATTCGTAGATTGTTCGTGCAGGGTTCGGGAAGAGCCGACTGCCCCTATTTCTTCTTGTGCTTCACCCTTCTCGTCAGCACTCTCTGTATCTGAACAATGAAGATGGCAGCCATTATCGTTTTGTTGTGTCGTCGTCTGATTGGTGCTTTCTTCACCATTTTCATGTGAACCAACATTATCAGATTGATACTCGTCCATTCCTGGAATATCTGTAGTCGAACTGACCACGTCATCGTCGGCTATGCCGTTGTTATGGTAACTCGTGTGCTGATTATTTGAAAAATCATTCATCAAAGGACTCGCACTTCCAACCGAAAACGATGACGTCACCACACAGTCATCATCATCATCATCATCATTGTCATCATCATCTTCGTCCTCGTCATCACCAAACCCATCAAGCTGGTCATCTTGGTGGCGATCACCGACGTCATTTCCGCCGGAAATCCCAGCCAAACCTTGTTCATTCGCGCTCGTCTCTAAAGAATTCGGTTCCATTTCGTCGCTTGAGCTTGAAATGGTGATAATACTTAGAGATGATGGGCTGTCTGGGATCTCAATAGGTGACGAGGTTCGCTTCGTAACACCCATTGAGCAAGGAGAATCTTGGTTAAAAAGATTCGGACTGCTCTCCCGAGGTGTATCTCCGGTAAAAAAGTTCCTGTACTCCCCTAAACGGTTCCTACAGGGCGTGGAAAGTGTTCTTCGAAGTGCTGCATGACTCGACGAGCCACCATGCCCGAGATGTCCATGGCTGCTTTGCATCATGGGATGCTGTAGTTGCCATGGAAACAACCCTGTTGGTATCCGCGGCCCGTTCCACACGGGGGGAGGGACTGTCGAGTGTTGTTGCATTATTGGCATTACTGAGAATAATACTGAGCCTGCTGGTCTGTAAGGTTCTTGCCCAGGCCCTCGCCGATGCTGAAAGCAAGGAACGCCTATTAGAAACTGTTCAGAAGATTGTGCTTAGATTTCATAGACCTCTTGCAGCACGCCTGAATGCAGCTCAATTTGGAGGACAAAACAATAGGTTTCCAACTCTCAGGAGATAGAAGTTCTTTTGTTTTGTCCTCCAAATTGAGCTGCTTTGACGTCACGTGTAAGGGGTCTATTAATAGATACTTACATCATGCCGTCGATCGTACGCGTTGCCGTCTCCATCCTGAAAAAGGCAAAGGAATAATAGTTAGTGGGCTGCTAACACGCCGTCTTTCACTGCTGTGGTCAAGGGTTTGATCCCCGGGCTTGCCATGAAACGTGAGTAGAGTTCTCTCCTGTGCTTCGAGGGTTTTTCTCCGGGTTCTCCCGTTTTTCTTCCCCTTAAAAATCAACTACAAAATTCCAATTCAATCTTCGAGGTTTCACCAGAGTGTTTACCCGATTTAAACCAATCAATCCGGTTGAAATAGTAAGCGATTTTCTAATCTCGATTCTAATCCGACAAACTTCCGACAAATGGTACGCACGTCTACCGGAAGTACCGAAAAGAGCGGGAAAACTCGATTACCTCAATTCAAAGTACCAAAGATGCCATTTGTTTTCAAACCAGAATTTTCGGTTTTTCCGAGTAAATAGTAAGCATCCCTATAGCTAAAGCAAGTTAGATAATAGTTATGGACATATAGGATAAATTAGAACATACCATGCGATATAATCCCGGGCTTGGCTCGGCTGATATGTAGCCATTATCATCAGAACCACGCCACGCACCTGAAGGAGGGGGATTCATTGGTCGGCTGGAAATAGAATAAATAATACAATGGTTGATTGAGTCAACATTATTGGCAAATATTACTCAAGGGAATGACGTGTGTTCTGAAATGGAAAACATTACTGATGAAGAAAGAAATAATACTCAAGGGAATTACATATGGTCTGAGATGGAAAACATTACTGATGAAGAAAGAAATAATACTCAAGGGAATGAGAAGTGGTCTGAGATGGAAAACATTACTGATGAAGAAAGAAATAATACTCAAGGGAATGATAGAAGTGGTCTGATGTCATACCTCGGATTATCCATCCCTTGTAGTACATCTTGTAAAATAGGTGGAACTGCTCCAACACCAAGAGCTCCAGTCCAAGGATGATGAAGAGTCTATGAAAACGAAGAAATACAACAGCGATAATCAGATGAAATGGATGAGATCGTCTGGGTGTGTACTGCTGTGCTCCAGGTTCAACCCCAGCTAGATCATATGGACTACATCATATGTGAGTTGAGTTTGTTGAGTTTGTTGGATGTGTTTGAAATATACTCTGAATTCGTATCCAACTATAAAAAAAGTTATCATTTTTTTAACTTACAGATAATGTTGGGTCTGAGCCAAATCTGTTAGTCGGCCATGTTGGGATTGGAGCACTCTGAAATGAACAAAACAAGTTTGACCTGTAAGCTACAGGGATGGCATACTTTTTAAGTGCATTTGTTTGGGGGTGGGGGGAGGGGTTGTGGCTATTATACAAATTAAAGGCAAAAAAATGAAGGACTAAGATTAGAAAATAGAAGGAAAAAGTGGTGGGGGGCGCTAATGCCCCAGCAGACCCAGCCCTCACACTTCCCGGGTCTGCTGTCCCTGACTTGTTACCACCATTCATACTTGGGCACCTTTTTCCTCAAGTTATGATTTCCTGGTCTGAAATAGTACCTGGAAAACGTTCACTGACAAGAGTCTCCGTATCAAATCAGAATTCTAAGCCTTACCGGTACTTTGGCGTACAGAGCTGCTGAAGGCTGTAGCTGCACATTATTAGTAGGCAAACCCATCGATACAACAACTGGAAGTGGCTAAAAAAGACACATAGAAAATACCCTCAATCAGGTGAACCAGGATTCCTGTGTCTAATTTGATGAGAGGTACTCAAGGTACCAAAATCTCCCCACCTACCTCCCACACAGTAACACTAACCCAGAATCTAAGAAAACATTCCTGAAACACTAATAGATAAAAGCCCTCTTACACTGTGCAATTTTCTCAGCAACTTGTCTCGAAATGCTTGAAAATGTAGCATTGCAGGTTGCTGAGGTGAGGTGTTACACTGCAAGGCAAATCTCAGCAACTTGCAGCGACTTGAAAAATATACCTTAAAATTGCAAGAAAAGTTGCTGGAAGGGTGATACACTGTGTAATGGCATTGCCAGTTGCTGCAATCCATTGCAAAAAGTAGAACTGAGTTATCTACTTTGTGCAATGCTACTGGCAACAAAATAAATTTGAGACAACCCTTGTTACACTGTGCAATACTCCAGCAACTTGTCTCGCAATGGCATTGTGAGACAAATTGCTAAGAAAATTGCACAGCATAACAGATCCTTTGTTTACCTGTTGAACTTGCTGGCCACCAAAAACATGTTTTTTGGGTGAAATATTTTCAGGTTGACAGAGTATAGCATGCTGGGGTGTGCAGTGTGCTGGCAGAAAGTCTTGACGAGGCTGAACATTTGGCTGGAAAAATAATATTAAATATTATTAGTGGTTATTATTTATTTTAATATCAGGTTGATAGTGGAGGATGGTTGGCTAATACAAAGATATGGCAGACATCAAAATGATGTGCTGGTGACAGTGAATGACTCAGCATTTTCAAAAGCCTTTGTTTTTGCTGTCCACACTAACACAATAATCCTTCTTTTTCAAATATTTCGATGAATACACTCAGCATTTTCAATCATTTATGTGTGGATGCTAGGCCAAAATACAGGCCTAAGTATTCCATATCTGAGTCCATGTTTATGACGCAAGTGCCGACTTACCATTGGTTGTAAGGAAGGCATTGTAAGGTTGACACGCGCTACATAAGGATCTGTCCGTCTCACTAGACCAATTTGATCCTGTGTTATCATGCTATCGTGGCCTCCAAGATTCATTGATAAATATGGAGTGCTTGCAGCATGAGGGTACCCCAATATGGTAGGAGTAGAATAAGTTCCTGGGTCACCTAGTCCTCTGTTGCGACAACATACTTCCATGTTCTTGACAGCCATCTTGAAGCTACAAGAAATAACAGCAAATATTTCAGTCAACCTTTAACCTCTCGACTGATCTAAGTCAGGGCACGGCTAACTCACAGATTGAACCCTGAAACAACCTCTGGGCTGATCTAAGTCAGGGCATGGCTAACTCACAGATAGAACCCTGAAACAACCTCTGGGCTGATCTAAGTCAGGGCATGACTAACTCACAGATCTAACCCTGAAACAACCTCTGGGCTGATCTAAGTCAAGGCACAGTTAACTCACAGATCTAACCCTGAAACAACCTCTGGGCTGATCTAAGTCAAGGCATGGCTAACTCACTGATCGAACCCTGAAACAACCTCTGAGTTGATCTAAGTCAGGGCACAGCTAACCCACAAATTGAGTTTGAATTTTGCTTGTTAAGTTTTGTGGAAGGAGAAAAACCGGAGAGTCCCAGACAAAATCGTAATAATCAAGAGAAACTGGACAAAAAAAATGTTGAAGAAAAAAAAATACAATACACGTTTTCCACTTGGAAATTGTACATTCAAGCGGTTGGAAGATTATCAAGGAAATTGTTCAACTTACACGTTAGTGTGTGCGAATTCCACCAGGTGTGATAGGGTGATGAATGGATGATTTAAAGCTTCATCTGGTGTTATTCTCTTCTCGTGATCAATTGTCAACATGCTCTTCAACAATGACACAAAATGGTACCTAAAATACAAGGAACCAATTAAGTTCTGTCAATGTCGTCTAATATAAATTCTAGTTCACATGATTTAAGATTAAAAACTATAAGAAGGTTGTCTGTGTTCAGTGATTCGTACCTGTCAATCTTTTCTGCAATTCGTTCATTTCCAGTTACTGCACTGGACAGGTTAACCTGTGCAATGTCGTCCAGGCAGTTAAATATGTATTTCCTTGCTTCTTTGGATGGAATTTTGCTCTCTCTTTCGTATTCAGCTCCACTCTGAATGACAAATATGAAAAATACATACAATAGTTCTTAGGATTATTGTCCAAGATAAATCTTACAAATTCTTGGGAGAAATTGTTTTTTTTTTTGGAAAGGAGCGAATGAAGGAATGAATATACAACAAACAAACAACCTAAGCAAGGAAGGGATTGGGAAGAAAGAAAGAAAGGAATGCAAACAAACGAAGGAAAGAAGGAAAGAAGGAAAGAAGGAAAGAAGGAAAGAAGGAAAGAAGGAAAGAAGGAAAGAAGGAAAGAAGGAAAGAAGGAAAGAAGGAAAGAAGGAAAGAAGGAAAGAAGGAAAGAAGGAAAGAAGGAAAGAAGGAAAGAAGGAAAGAAGGAAAGAAGGAAAGAAGGAAAGAAGGAAAGAAGGAAAGAAGGAAAGAAGGAAAGAAGGAAAGAAGGAAAGAAGGAAAGAAGGAAAGAAGGAAAGAAGGAAAGAAGGAAAGAAGGAAAGAAGGAAAGAAGGAAAGAAGGAAAGAAGGAAAGAAGGAAAGAAGGAAGGAAGGAAGGAAGGAAGGAAAGAAGGAAGGAAGGAAGGAAGGAAAGAAGGAAAGTATAGGAAAAAAGGAACAAACAAACAAACGAAGGAAAGAAGGAATCAAAGATGTCCATCAAGCTTCTTAAGTGTTTTCCCATTTCAGACTTAGTTTACATATTATGATATGTTCTCATTACCCCATAGAATAATGAAAGAAATAATGCTAAGTATATAACTATTACTCCCTAGCTATGGTCTGTCCGTCCATACCTTTAGCTTCCATTCTAACAAGCCGTTTTGATTGACAAATTTCTTGAAAAACCTGTTTGACTTGCTTGCATTATTCAGCAGATAATCACCAGGCATTCCCTGCGTCTGAGAGATGTAACGAATCTAAAGAAATACCAAGAAAAATATCATAAGTTAATAACAACTGGCTCCGATAAGCTGAGTCTTCCGTGGGACGAGTTTTGAATCTTAATCTAACTAGCAAAAAGTCTGGCAAACTTGAACATGATTGAATAAAAAGAAGCAGAATTATTGGCTTTCAATCGTGTCAAAATGTTGCAAAGAATGTAAGGTTACATGCGACAAGCTTCCCCTATAGCGTAGTGCATAAAGTGCTATGTGAGTATTACATTTATTATTATTGATTTTTATTCATTTATTGCATCGTGGGACTGTTTTAGGCACATATTTCCAAGATGGCATGCATTTGGTGCCCCTAAAACAGTCCCACAATACACTACAATGCCAACTCAACCCAGTTTTTCTCTCAACCTTGGAACGGCTTCGTATTATCAATAGAAAAACTAAATCAGTGATGATATCAGTTACTTCTAATGTTATGTTCAATACCTGGTCATACTCAGAAGACCCAGGGTAAAGTGGCCATCCAAGAAACAGTTCTGCTATAACACAGCCCAGGGACCACATATCTATCGACTCTGAAAATGGCAGTCCAACGATGACTTCTGGAGCCCTGGTAAAATTATTGTACAAAACATATTAGTTTGTGAATATACATCTCCATAATATAGAGATTTCCTTTCATTCTTGCTACTAATGGCCACTTCCTTTGGTCCTGGCAGCACTTATTCACTTATGAACAGACCTCTATAATAATATTATGGAGACCTCTCTATTACATAGACCACTTCCATAACTAGTGGAAAATGATTTTTTCAAGTAAACAAATATTTTAATGTTTTAGCACTGTCATATCAAAGAACCTCCTGAAATAGGCATGTTAGGAAGGTTTTGATGCTCTGGCTAAAATTGCAATGAAGTTATGCTCAATGAAAAATGTACAGATTTGTATGTGATTTTCTGTTGAGGCCTTTGTTGCCTCATTTTGGTGTTTTTCTGATTTTTCAAATTCTTCTAGCTTCTTGCAAATTTAATCGTTTTTTTCTCAAACTTTCACAAGTTATTGGTATACAAAATGCCTATCCTATGATAGCTTTCTTTTTCTTAAAACATCAATTTTAAATATTATGATAATAATTATTAGTGGCGGCCATTTATGAAAGTTGTCTATATATACTTTAATTTCATTTACTAATTTTTCGAATATTTTTTATTTTTTTTGAGCTGTGGTAAGAGTGAGCA
Organism: Anthopleura sola; assembly: GCA_023349425.1. Lineage (NCBI taxonomy): Eukaryota > Metazoa > Cnidaria > Anthozoa > Actiniaria > Actiniidae > Anthopleura > Anthopleura sola. Next base: position 284,442 of record JALHLI010000034.1, on the reverse strand, counting down.
TGTCATTTTATGGAATAAATATTATCTGTTACGTAATGTACAACTGCAGAATGAAAAGTAGATTTTAATCCACTGTAACATTAGAAAACATGATTTATCACTAAGTGTGTCTAAAAGTTAGTCATTGATGAATCATAGAATGACAACATCTTTGAACACAGGAAAATCTAAAATTTTGAACAAAATTAGTCACCAAATGCCCTAAGGGTGAAAGGGAAACATTCACTGGAAATCTGGAAATTTTAAAACCAATTAAATGTTTCTGAATTTAAAATATGATTTTCAGCAAATATATGCGAGTTTTCAAGTCATTCAAAGAAGTGAGTAATTGTTCTTTGTGTTAATTAACACCTCAAAACAGGATTAATGAAAAAAAAAATTAAAGAAATTTTTAGTGGAAAATTTCGATATTTTTTGGTATAAATTAAGTTTGTGATAAAATCCTAAATTTAACAATTTCTGACCTTACAAAAAAGGTATAATATGAAATGAATATTTTAGGTTAGAGAAATCTTTCACTCTTATGAACAAAAGGTTCTTCAATTCAAAAGAATAAATTACTCCACTAACCTGTAGTATCGGCTTTGAAGATAAGTTGAACACACAGCTTTAGAAACGTGAGTTGCAGAACCAAAATCTATAACTTTGACTCGGTAAGGTTGTTTGTCTGGATCCACCAACATGATATTCTCAGGCTTTAAATCAGCGTGTATTAATCCCAGAGACTTCAACTTAGATAGAGCCACCAGTACTTGTTGTACTATAGGTCGGATGTGTCTCAGTTCAAGAGGACTGAACTTGGATTGTTTTAAATAATCGTAAAGATTCTGCTGTAACATCTCGAAAACCAAACAAGTATGATTCTTGTGTTGAAAGCATTCAATCGCACGAACAAAATTAAAAGCTTCTGAATTCTCTGCGCTCAGTTTTGCCAAAATACTAATTTCTATCTGTCCTTGTCTGGCATAGGATGGATGGTCTTTAAGAATCTTTATAGCAACCAATTCATTAGTTCCTTTTTTCCAACATTTCAAAACTTGTCCAAACGTCCCACGACCAAGGAATTCTAGAACTTCATAACGAGACGTTGCTGAACACAGTTCTTCATGAAGAACGACATTATAGTCCCCTTCACTGTTACTATGCGAGTTACCCTCGTTCTTAGTTGCAGTAGTACTTTCTGCAGTATCTTCGTTAACATTCATTCCACAACGTTTGTAAGTATCCGCAAGGGTTTGCGTCAAACAGCGTAGAGCATTTGTGTCTATTTGGATCCTACACTGAGAAATATTAGTGACTTGGTGTGGATTAAACGAAGAAAAAGCTCCAGTTGAATGTGATATTAATTCTGTTTGGGCCATTTTGGCTTGTGAAAAGTTGGCTTAAAGAGTTACCACTGAATAACAATCGTTATGCTTTCCTGAAATCAACATGACGGTGCTTTAAATATGTTTAAAAAACTCTGGTCCTGAAATTTGTGCCTTTGTTCGCGATCTAAAAAATCACTGTAAAATGTTGGATGTTCGAGAAGTACATTTTCAATTGACTATGTTCTCTTATGTAAACAAAGCTAGTTTGGTTGCAATCGGTAGCTAATATTGATTCCAACAAAGGTTCGAAATTAGAACTTAAAATTTATGGATTTCTGGCAAAAGCAATGCTTGAATGCAACCGTGGAAATGACTGCGATTTCTTTCATATTGAGAGAGTGAAAACAGAATTCTTGATGAAGACGGCTTTGATGAAAACACGGTGAAATTATGAGGAGAAAAATAATTCGATTGCTAGGAAAAGTTCTTGATTCATCCACGGCTTCGCGCGTATGGAATTTTGATTCCTCTTTCGAGATCTTGGAATTCCTTTCTCCTTTCCTTTCTTCTTTTTAGAATACGTGCAAGATGACGGTTATAGTAACGTGGATTCTATTCAAGTTTGGTACTAGTAGGACGATTTATTGTCTTCCTTTCAGCGTATGTAATATTTAAGGGATTTTTTCATCAATTCTTCATATGTTCAAAGCAGTGAACCAGTCGATGGCCATATACAACTCACAAGAAAATAGTTTCCCTCACAATTGAAGAAAATATTCTTCTTTATAGAGGTAGAATATCGCCTAACTGTTGTTGTAAAGATAAGTACAACAATAAAATGTTAGATCGCAGAGTTGTGCTGTAAACACTGCAAATTACAACAACAAAACACAATAAAAATGAAGATTGAATCTCTGCCAAGGATGTCCACCGATGAGGAGCTTTAAGGGTCCAATCGACAGTTTTTGGCACAATAAACTCTTAGAAAGTAATCCAGTCTAGATTCTTGGAAGTTAGATTTGATCCTGCTGGGTTCAGTACTTTCTTTCTGTAGTATTTTCGATATCTTGTCCTTTCTCGATCTCCAAAATCGCTAACTTTCGAACCAAAATATCCTCGTTCGATCACAACCGATTTTCTTCCTTCTTGGCGCTTTTCAAAGCCCTTTTCCTCACCAAAACCTTGGCTTAGTTACCAGACTTGAATGCGATTTTAAAAGCACGTAAAACCCATTTATTTAAGGTAGGTATGAATCGTTCAATCTCCGTGCAAACACATCTTTCTGATACAAAGTGAATCGATCGACTCCATGTTTGATGTTGTGACGTCAAGCTCGACCAATCACAACACAGTATTCCATGTTACGTCAATCATGTTATGACGTTCGATAGTCCATCTAACCTGATCTAACGGTAAAAATAAATAAAAATTCCGGACTTAGAAAACAAAATTCAGCAAAATCGATAAATCTCACTAAAATATCACCTTTAGGATTCTCAATAAAGTTATTTCTGGAGATTTTTTGCTTATTTTTGAATCCCAAAAAGGTCGCATACAATTCGACGAAATTCTCCGAAAGTTTCACGAGTTTTCACGATGATGATCACGTGGTAGAATCGTAAGACTTTCGGGTTGGCCTCGTGTAAGATGGTATTCATTTGACGAAATTCTCCGAACATTTCACGAGTGTTTTACGAAGGTTATCACGTGGTATGATCGTAAGGTGTTCGGGTATGTTCGGGTTATCCTCGTGTTTAGTAATCATAAACAGTGTTTGGTAACCAAGAGATATGCCAAACAAAAACCCTTGAATTAAAATCGTTCAAGAAATCATCAGATCTTCCCGAAACAAGATATTTAACCAGCCATGATGTACATAACCTCTAGAACTGACGTGTTGGAAGATTAAACCTCAAAATGGCGTCAACAAAGTCTGTGATTTTAACCATCGCTGTTTTGTTCTGGATGTCGCTCTGGAACATCCAGATTTCTAGTAGTTCAAATACGACATCTTTTTTATCTTCGTTAAGCACTTTTAACGTCTCAACAACAGGTTAGTACACAAAAAGAAATCCCTTAGCTCTTATTACTTCTATTTTAGAGCTTTCAAAGCTTATTTTTGGGTATACAATATTTTTAACTTGCACCGAAAAGTTGGAAGGTTTTTGATAAAGTGGCGTCCTCTTTGCTTGTAAAGTAGTTATTATCTTAACAGAAGAACTATTCATTACACATTTGATAAATGAATATCAAGAGATTTTATCCGGCTATCAACTCCTATAACTTATATTTAAGCTACTACGTATATAGAAATAATAAATCTGTATTATTGTAGTGCGTGTTGCTAAAAGGTTTAATTTGAAATTTGAGATCAAATTTGTGTTCAGATGTAAGGAATCCTATATAGTGTATTCTAAGGACTTTGTTTTTAACTATTAGTCTAGGTTTTATGAGGTTTAACCTGCCTTTTTTAGGTGTATTTGTTGTTTTTTTAACCAAATCCTTAGTGACTAAAGATATATGGTAATTATCTTTTATGTTAATTGTAGAATTCAGCTGTGCTTTCTTTCTCTCTTTCTTTCTTTTCTTTTTCTTATTGAATCTTCGAGAATATTCACATCTTTACAAATACCTGATCTGCAATGCTCATTTTTAATTTATTGCTTAAACATTCTCATCAAATCTTTCTTGCACTTTGCAATTTGACCAATTTTTCTCATGCTCAAACATAATTATCGCTGTATTATTTTCCATTACCGAAACACTGTCTCATAAAAGTTTTAACTTACCATGTTATTCCTTACTTTAAAGGATGAGGGTTTGTTATCATAAGCTGTGAGAAGTGTCTAATAATTGCAATTTTTATTTAACTTTAAAACCAATAAGGAGTTGAATTTTATTCACGTTCTCTTGAGCTCTTTGACATTGAAAATTAAAATTATTTCCTCATACTTTTTCATTTTTGAATTTTTAATTCATTCCCGCTGTGAAAGACATCCTTTTTTAATAAACTATTGCAAGGAAATGTTTTTGCTAAGAGAACCAAGAATTTTTTTGGCAAATATTTCCTTGTTATTATAATCATCTGAGACATTTAACAAACACTAGTTGACCTAAATGTCACATACTTTCGTACCTTGGGATTTCAGCTGTCAAATTTGTCTAAAGATCTTTAAATTAATTCTTATTTACTGAGTATTCTTCGTGCTATTTAGTTTCAGCCCAAGTTTTTTTTACAGTGAGCAGTAGTTTTCTGTCATTATATATGTTCATGTGTATTTATGTTTAATAAGCGGGGATCCAGATGCCACTCCATCAAACCCAGCTAGTATAAAGTTACGTCTGACCTAAAAAATGACAACTTAATCAATTTGAATACAAATTAAGGCTGGCGTACGGAAGATCAACTTCTCACCTTTGGGGTCTTGGGTTTCACTCCTTGACTGAGGATCACGTGTGAGTAGAATAGAGTTTATTTGGTCTCTCTCTTGATTTAAGGGTTTTTCTCTGGGTTCTCCAATTGTCCTCCCTTCACAAAACCTAAAAAGCTATATCTCAACTCTACTATTTATAATCAAATAGTAAATTAGAAAGGAAATAAGTTAAAGTTATAGTGATAAGAGAAACGAGGTTATTCCGGGCGAAAAACCCTTGGAAATAAATTCGGAAAAATTAATTCCGACCTCGATAGGATTCGAACCCACTGCCTTCGAATAACCTCGTTTCTCTTAGCACTATAACTTTAACTTATTTCCTTTCTATGTATTTCACAGTGCTACGCGGTCCTCATATTCATTTTAGTAAATTAGAAGTTGATTTTTGTGGAGGGAGGAAAACTGGCCATGGAGAACCTGGAGAAAAAACCCTCAAAGCACAGGAGAGAACCAACAAAGAAACTCTACGTTTACTCACATATGATAGCAGCTCTGATGATAGAAACCCAGAGCTTTGACGGCCGAAATATCCATGTCCCCTAGCTAGCCAGAGAGTAAAATAACAATTGTTAGGCAATGTACAATGTCTGGCCAGAATTAGAAATTTTTTGAGGTCAAATTTTTGCCTTAACAGTTATTTTGACCAGTAACTTTGAGCTAGAAATGGGGTATGACTGGGACTATGAATGAATAAATAAGGTTTATTGAAATTACTTTTGCACCATTAGTTGAATTACAGTACCTATGTATCATTAACCTTAAAATGCAAAAACTACTAATTAATGACAAATATTAAAAAGATAATATAGATGACACTTACTTAATGAAATAATTATAAGACATTCAATAATACATTACCACTACAATTATTGACTATTGAAAACCGCAAGAGCACTAGGAAAAAAACTTCTTCTAAACCTCCCAGTCCTATATTTAAATAAAGAAAAATGCGACGCATTATGCAACCTACGGCAAATGTATCTGAATCATTTTCAGGTGTTGGATTTCACACTTATATGAGTTATATTTTTTTGTTTTTTTCAGCATCGACTGCATCTCAAACTCCATTTGCTTCAGTTCTTAACACTTTGAACAATTCTAACAACCAATCAACTATATTGTCACCAGTTACCATTACATCTACTGAGCAAGTAACTCCAGTAGTGTACTCCAGTAGTGTTGACAGTCCATATACCACAAAAAATTCTGCCAATATTTCAACTACTTCTAACTATCCTACAAAAACTGCAAACTCGAGTACCACTTCTATATCTCATGTTTTCAATTCCAATTTTACCAGTACAGCTCAGATTATTATGTCGACCACATCTTCAGCTTTATTACACAAAACTTCTAGTATTATGCCGACACCAAAAACTATGTTGACGTATAGTATAAATGGTTCACAAAGTATAGGATCTACGGCGTCATTGCAGAGTCAAAATTATTCATCACCATCAGTGAATGGGAGTGTCAAAATGTCCAGCATCATATCTACGATAAATTCATCTCTGGAAGTTCAAATTTCAAGTAGTTCACTGAATAAGAGTTCTATTGACGATAATATGATGATTTCATCAGCGTCATCATTGTCAGCACAATCTAGTGGAAATGCGACACAAGAGGTATTGCAAACATCTGTAAAGCCATCTCCCATGACAACCAGGAAAGTATTGAACAGTATGACAGATTCCAATCAGACCGCAAGCCAATTTAAGACTCTTACTCCCTCAGCAAGTCACAGTCTTTCAAGTACCTTTCTGATGCCGTCCCAGACATTGATACCTAACATTACAACAGATACAACTCTGAAATCAACCCAAGTTCATACTGATGGTCCGTCAGCAAGTTACAATACTGCAAGTGTCTCGTTGTTGCCGTCACCTACACCAACAATAAATGTAACAAATCAGCATTCCAATCAGACTGATGATGTCATAGTGATGTCATACATGACTCCATGTTACATCACTTATGTTACCACACAAGTAATCAATGAAACAAGTGTACGACCAACAACTGTTGCCATGGAAACATCTGCATCCAGTACTTTAAATAAATCACAATCGCAAAGTGTAACAAAGACACCTGTGGTTACCATGGCAACATCCACAGTGTCAATTACAGGGAATGTGACATCAAGTAATTCAGTTGCCATGGAAACAGCACTACCATCGTCACCATTACCTCGATCATCATCATTATCATTACCATCACCATCTTCGTCAACACCATTATTACTACCAATGCCGTCATCTGTTTCAGAGATGGTCAATAATTCAAGTGGAGGGGTGATACAGCAGAAATCGTCAGTGTTACAAGTTGACAACACAAAAAGCATAAAGGTGACAGCTACGGAGATGATAACAACTGATAAAACATCACCTGTATCCACACCATCAGTTAAGACATCCATTCTTGCCGGCAACACCAGAAGCACAGGCATCACTAACAGTACTGTTGTCATGGCAACTAGTACCATGAATGGTAATCATTCCACAAGTATGTCTGTTCCTAATGCAACTACTTTGGCAACTGTGTCTGATTCACTTGGTGTGACTTCATCAGTAGCTAGTGAAGTAAAAGACACAACGAATACTGCAAGTTATGTCTCCATGACAACCACAGTCTCACCACAAATGTCATTGTCAAGTGTTATAGCTACATCAAACTACACAGCATCAAGTAGTGTAGTTCCTGGAAACAACACTATATCTGGTGCTGGTACTAGTGTCTCTGGGGTGCAGATATCCAGTAGTTATAACACAGTCAATACCAATGCCATAGATGCTGGTGTAAGTCCAACGATAACTGTCACATCTCCTAGCTTTACTTCTACGTCAGGCACGCCAACTCTACCCAACACCACTGCAGTTCCCCCTTTAAATACTCTCGGCACTAACTCTACTACTACTAATAGTTTATTGGCTGCAGCTCCAACTTCAGTTTTGAATTCTACTTCAGCATCTTCAACAGCAGGAGTTGCTAAAAGAAGACGGCGACGAGATGTTGAAATGGGATTGTTTTCTAGTAATTCTTCTTCTAACAGTAGTAGTGTAGAAAATGCTACCAGTACTACCTTTTCATTACCATTATCATCATCACCATCATCATCATCACCATCATCATTATCACCATCATCACCATCATCATCACCATCATCATCATCATCACCATCATCATCATCACCATCATCACCATCATCATCACCATCATCATCATCACCATCATCACCATCAACATCACCATCATCATCATCATCACCATCACTATCATCATCACCATCACTATCATCACCATCACTATCATCATCACCATCACCATCATCATCACCATCACCATCACCATCATCATCATCATCACCATCACTATCATCATCACCATCACTATCATCATCACCATCACTATCATCATCACCATCATCATCACCATCATCACCATCACCTAGCCTCACAGTGATGCCCACCACTAATTCAAGTATTGGTCAACCTGCAGTGCCGAATGTCACCATAGATACATCAACATCAAATAGTCCTTCAACTGTTGTTGTCATGACGACAGGAGCGTCTACATCGCCTGCTTTGCCTGTAGCAACACCAGCTACTGTTTCCATGACAACAGCCTCACCAAGTATTTCCTCCACTCCAGGAGTATACCATAATTATTCATCCAGTATTTCGTCCACGCCAAGTTCTAGGAATGTCACTGATGCATTGTCAGTAAGTACAGCAAACACGTCAACATCGATACTGGAGAGTGTGAATGTGTCAGTTACTGCCTCAAAATCACCTGGTATCTCCGTCAGCATTAATGACACAAGTCCATTAAGCAGTTCATCCAATGTCAATGGAAGTAACCCTGCTCCACCTATGACTGTTGACATGACAACACCTACAGTTGTCATGCCAACATCTGCAACCTCTACTAGCAACCTTAACAGTACGCTAGTATCTCAGGTGTCAAGTGATGGACTATCAACACTGATTTCTCCATCTATGGCATCCAAGAGTCTTAATGTGACGTCAACATCATCTGATATCAGAGTTAATAAATCACAAGTAGCAAACACTACTTCAGCAAGTCCTACATCCTTTTCTACCTTAACACTGACACCAGTTCATCCAACACCACTACTAACTTCAATAACTCTGTCCCAAAGTAGTGTTGAGTCATCATCGCTCAGAAAGAACATCCTGCTTACCACATCTAGCCTTGGCATCTGCTACGTGTATACGACAGTCATGTGGTCACCTATTGTCCCTACTTCTTCATCTGCTGCAGAATCGAATCAAACAACAGCATTCAAAGTGGCTACTGAAAGTGTTATGAACACTAGTTATGTGACGATCAGCAGTATTGCCCCTTCAAAGACTTTGGTCATGAATTCAACCCTGCTATTGACTGCAACAACAACAACGGCAGTAAGAACCTCTGCTTTGAACATCAGTGTTACTTCTTCTTCAATGAGCATACAGAAAATCTCATCTGTACCAGTGAAGGCAACTCCAGTTTTAAATTCTACTCAAACAGCTAGTTATGCTTCGCAGAGTTTTGCTGTAAACACTACTTCTTCATCACGCATAGCAACCTCTGTAGCAAGTGTGGTTTCTATGGCAACAACAAACAGCACAGCGTACCCAAGTACTACTAGTTTGAGTGTGATTGGAGATGTAATTTCATCAGCAATGATCAGCTCATCAAGTCTGGTGTCTTCTTACACCAGTACAAGTTTGTTTAACGTCACATTAAGTCAGACATCAAGTACAGCTATATCACCTAGTATGAGTACTGTTGTCGTGGCAACATCTAGTGTGGTTACGACTCCCTTAACAACAACAACAGCACCACCAACAACAACCGCAGGACCAACAACAGCACCAGTTCCAGATGACAGTACATTGATAAAGACAACATTACAGATACCTCGTAGTATTGATGTCACTAATGATACACTGCAAAGCAGTATTTCTAACGGACTGGAAGAAACATACAATAGTGCTAACAGGGCAAGAAGGAAGCGAAGGACAACTGATGGAACTGAAGCAAAGGTATTATGACAAAATATACTTATCATCAGTTACTTCACAAAATGATGTGATGACAGACCAATCACAGGGGTGCTGTATTGTTGGAGTGTTTCCACCAATCACAGGTGGCATTGTATTGTTGGAGTGTTTCCACCAATCACAGGTGGCATTGTATTGTTGGATTGTTTCCACCAATCACAGGTGGCATTGTATTGGAGTGTTTCCACCAATCACAGGTGGCGCTGTATTGTTGGAGTGTTTCCACCAATCACAGGTGGCATTGTATTGTTGGAGTGTTTCCACCAATCACAGGTGGCGCTGTATTGTTAGAGTGTTTCCACCAATCACAGGTGGCGCTGTATTGTTGGAGTGTTTCCACCAATCACAGAGGGAGTTGTATTGCTGTTGTGTTTTTTTACTGTGTCTCCACCAATCACAGATGTTGTTTTATTTATTCTCATAGATCTTTAACATCACAAGAAAGGACTCCCCATCCACAGATGCCCTGGTACTCTTTAGTATCACGAGAAATGGAGGAATATTATCTGCTGTACAAGCTGTTGCAGTGTATGATAAGATTGCTAACCTGACTACGATAGGAGGATGGAAGGTAACCATGGCAACGCAGTCACCAAGCAACCATATTTATATACATAGATAACTAGGAGATCATTTTGTTAAAAATGATAAAAATTATATTAGATTATGAATATCAACACAACCCACAAATAACTATTTGATAAAAATATAGTTTGATTGCAAATTCAAAAGTACCTTCTTACACGTGTCACTTCCAATGTTTTCCCACTCACTTTAGCACATGTTGCAACAAGACAACATCAATCAAAATGGCATTTTTGTGTGTGGATGTGTCTATATGATAAAAGTTGAACTTCTCATGTTGAAAAATATTTCACCACTCAAAGACAAATTTCATATCTTCACACCACCGTTGTAAGGCCGGCACACAGTACGCTGTAGATGTCAAGTCTCTGCAACACAACAATGCAGCAAGGCCACTTTCACTCATTTTGTCCATGAATTCAAACCGTTTGAATTCATGCGACCTGTTACAGGGACAAAATTCTGTTGTGGGGACAAGATTTTTCACAGAAATTTCACAGTACACACGAGGGAATCGTCGCAGCAATGTGTCCCTGCATCATGTCGCAGCAACTTGACACCTAGTGTCTGCCGCCCGTAATGTCCTCTGTATGATTTTTCCATGATTGACTTGTAAATATCTTCAATGTTTTCCAGGTTATTAGCAGACCAGAACCTTTTGTAAGACCAACACCCCCTCCAAACAGTGTTCTAGTATCCATGATATTCGAAAAAATTAACAGGAACTTGTCTGTGCCGAGTAACAAGAAAGCAATGGAAGAGAAACTGGCTGCATATTATAAAAGCAGGAAAGACCCAACGGCAACTGTTACTGCTACGGTAAGAGAATATGAAGAACGTATGATGATGATGAGGATGGTGATGATGATGATGAGAATGATGATGATGATGGTGATGGTGAGGATGATAGTGATGATGGTGATGGTGATGATGATGATGATGATGATAATGATGATGGTGATGATGATGGTGATGATGAGGATGATGAGGATGATGGTGATGATGAGGATGGTGATGATGGTGATGATGATGGTGATGATGAGGATGATGATGGTGATGATGATGGTGATGACAGTGATGATGAGGATGATGAGGATGATGGTGATGATGAGGATGGTGATAATGGTGATGATGGTGATGGTGATGGTGATGGTGATGATGAGGATGATGGTGATGATGATGGTGATGATGAGGATGATGGTGGTGATGATGATGGTGATGATGGTGATGATAGTGATGATGAGGATGATGGTGATGATGAGGATGGTGATGATGGTGATGATGAATGATGATGTTGATAATGATTAAGGTGCTGTTGTTGACAATTGTCTTGACATGGTACATTGAATATAAATAAAATGGTGATAATAATGATGACAGTGGTAATGATAAGGTTGACAAATTATTGATGATGATGATGATGGTAATAATAATACCAATAATAATTGCTTAATAAAGGTATATAACACTCATCTTTCTTCCTCCAGATCCATGTGGTTCTGCTAGAGAAAACCCAAAATGTGTATATCCAGTTCTACATAACAGAGAACCGCAAGCAAGTACCTGCTGCAACAGTAGTTCAAGTATTTGAGGTTGAATATTTAACACAGCTAACCGCCTTCCTAAATGAACCGGTATGTTTGTCTCCATAGAATGTTCTTTTTAAGTGCTAGTGTGTGTGAGTGGAAAAGTGCCCCAATTTGTGCAAAAGCTCTAGAAGGACTAGACACTTTCATGGAAAGCATTGGTAGCATACTGTAGTGGTGATAGCGCTCCCCTCTCTCTGATGCAACCCAGGTTCCATTCCCTGGCTGAGTAGAGTGTTGTTGGTTCTCTCCAGTGTACGTACTTCAGGGTTTTTTTTCCTCTAGGTTTTCTAATTTTCCTCTGTCCACAAAAAATAACTTCTAAATTCTAGTTAGATCTAGAAGCACCTATAGACAAGAATTACTCTGTGCAATTCTGGCAACCCTATCAAGTTACCCCATTACTTTTTTTTTTTTTTTTTTTTTTTTATAGTGGGATTCAAATTCAGTAACTTAATGATACTGGTTTCCAATTTGGCCCACTGTCTCTCACACACACTACCACTACATTATGTATTCTATGCATACAACTCTCAACTCACATGTTGATTTTTACGGAGGGAGGAAACCGGAGAACCCGGAGAAAACCCTCGTGGCACAGGAGAGAACAACACATCAAACAAACTCAACTCACATATGATCTGACCCAAGCCGGGGCTCGAACTCGGACCACAGCGGTGAGAGGCGAGCAGTAAACCACTACGCCACCCATGCCTACCTACTCAGTGAGGTCATAGCTTGTTTACATGGACAAGAATAATAGAAATTTATGCTAAATCTTCTTTCGTTCGGGATATTTAGTGTAATATTTAGCTGCTCTCACTTTCCACTATATCATAAACCAAATTTTATTGTGATTTGTTTTGATGCTATTTTGCCCCCTCTGGTGACCATGATCCTTAGCGACGTTATAGTGAAATATTGCAATTGTACCAGTAATAGTATACCAGTATTAGTATCCAGGGTAACAGTTGTCATGGTGACTATCATGTTTGTTCTGTTCCAGGTTATTGTTGCTCCATACACGGACGAGTCATTACGAGGTCAACAGATTGACTACATTGAAACCCGTATCTCAGTATCTCCATCAGAGATGCAAGACCCCACATTCCATAGCAAACTTGGTGATAAACTAGCTAGAGCTTACATTATGGGTAAAGCGAAGGGGAGCTCAAAGCGAAAGAGAAGAGCCATTGGCAGTGTTAGTGCTACAGTAAGTACATACCTAGTATATTCGCCAGTCGCATTGACATTGCAGTGCATTGTGGAACTGATTTAGGAAATGCAATAGATGCTATTCTGGAAACATGCAAGTGAGACTGGTATTACACAGTACTTGACGATTTTTTAGCCATTAATGTATTTGACCAGTACATACCATAGACATTGAACCAGCTCTTCTGTTGACACAGAAATGGTCCATTTGCACGGTACCTATAGGTGTCTCTACCTATAGGTGTCTCGATGTTTGTCCTGATAGCACAGTTCCGTGTAAACGGAAAACCTAAACGTACAACTTTTTTTTAAAATTTCAGTACCGTGTAAAAAAAAGTCCTTCTTCACCCTCCCCCTCTTCCCATCATTTTATGTGATCTGCATTAAGTGTCTTGTGACACATTACACAAATAAAGTGTGGTGCTCTCTGTAACAATTTCTTCCAATGAAATGCGATCTCAGCACCAATTTATTATTTTGTCTCACGACACTAATAAAGAACAAAATTGTGATCTGTGACAAGTGTATTGTATGACAAATGTATTGTGTGAAAAGTGTATTGTGTGAAAAGTGTATTGTGTGACAAGTGTATTGTGTGACAAGTGTATTGTGTGACAAGTGTATTGTGTGACGAGTGACACGATTTCCATAGTGTGACACACGATTCTAATATAACACAATTCCCTTTATCAACAGATCGTGAACACAACGGCAGTAAATGGATCAAGTAATTATGCTAATGTCGTATTCTTTATATTCGACTCTGGTAAAGTTGCCAATGCAACATATGCTGCAGCAATCCTGAACAGACTGACAATAAATGAGATGTCTCTCATTACCAGTCCCTACGCGGTAAGATAGTAGTTGGTCACTTCAGACCACATGTCATTCCCTTGAGTATTATTTCTTTCGACATCAGTGATGTTTTCCCATCTCAGACCACATGTCATTCCCTTGAGTATTATTTCTTTCCTTCCCTTATGTAGATTATAACCAGTCCTCGTCCAGTAACGGTTCCTATAGTAACAGAGACGCCTCCCGTCACCATACCTCCAGTGGTCATCCCATACTGGATCATTGGTGCTGTTCTTGGCCCTATCTTTCTTATCATCATTATTATCTTGCTGATATACTGGAGGTGGAGGTCAGGGGCTCCCCAGAGCAAAGTCCAGCCTGCTGTACAGAAAACACCGCAATATCTGAGGAAACAAAGAATGGTAAGATTTTTGTTTCTTTTTCTTCATTTTTCGTTTTTTTTTTCTTCCAGGTTCTCTTGTATCCAATTCCATTTCCTTCTATTGTGTTTCCTTACTTTTATTTCCTTTCTATTTCCTTCCACTTCTCTCCCTTTCCTTTTCTTTTCCTTTTCTTTCCTTTAAGTTTCTTTGCCTTGCCTTGCTTTGCCTCTCCTCTCCTCTCCTCTCCTCTCCTCTCCTCTCCTCTCTCATTTCTCTGTCTTTTAAGAGTACCATATTTGGACACCATAATCCTAAAGCAATTATCGTTTCCATAGCAACCCATGCAAACACAAGACGAGGTACGATATGCAGAGAGTAAACCGCCATTGTCGTCAAAGATCGCCAACATGTCGGCACCTGTCGACGCAAGCTACGAAAACCTTCCGAGGCGTGAAACATCATTACGAAGAAAAGTCACCAAAACGTCCATGCAGAAACGAGCCAATGTGTCCAGGTAAGATTTGTACGAGTAATTATCGATTAGACCGATATGCCGAGCTAGAAGTACGAGTAATTATCGATTACACAGACAAGCCCAGCAATCTTTAAGTGAGGCATTATACTCGTTTTTATAATTATGTGAGCCAGACTGTGTTTTTACCATCTGTTAATCAAATCTTCAACAGTCTGAGCTAGTAAATGTTTGATGTACGACATCCAAAAACCCAGTTCGTAAGCTGTGCTGGTCACGTAATTAGGAAAATGTGAAGCATAATTTTTCCCCGTAATTAATCAGCAGAACAAACGCAGCATACGAAGAAAGTGAAGAAGATGAAGATTACAATGATAGTTTCATCACAGTGAGCAGTACTCCATCGCACAGTAGAACCATTACAGCACAACAAGGACCAGGAATGAAGGACAGACAGACTGTTAGCGTACCTGTCAGATCAGCACCTCGAAAAACACCACAAAAAATACTCGAAGAAGAAGAAGAGACAGAAACTGGTTCATCAGAATCTGAAGCTGAGAGTATCGCAACTGCAAGAACTGACCAGACGAGGTTCTCTGCGGCACAAGTGCCCACGGTGGCTGTGATGGGTGGGTCCAGCGGTAATCAGCCTCAAGTTCCTGTTCGATTCCGGTCATCGGTGCACCCAGTCTCCTCTCTTCCACCTATTTATAACAAACAGACTTCTCTTGTTGGTGTAAGTATTGAGGTATGTTACGTAGGGCACGACATAGTCACGCAATGAACGATATCCTATGAACCAATCACAGTGCCCGAAATCACTGTCCAATCAAAATGCTCTGTCACGGCACGAAACCGTCACGCAATTGACGACATCCTTTGAACCAATCACAGTGCATGAAGTCACGATCTAAACGAAAGGTAGTTTAATACATCCATTAGTTAACTACTATTATCTGCATATTGTTGATAGCCACCGACCGATGAACAAGAAGACGAGACACCAAGAAAAACAAAACGACGAAGCAAAGCAGCTCAACAAGAACTCAAGCAAAAGGTACTGTTAAAGGTTTTTTATAATTTTTGGTACATGTGACGTCATAGTCGCCATGTTGGATGACTTGAACAAAAGATTTGGTCTTGGTTTCTTTGGTGATATTAATCAATCCTTCCCCAAGAAAATTAAATCTCATTTTTTGTCAGGCTGATATGGAGAGATTGCGCAACAAAAAAAGACAACGAGAAAGAAAGAACAAGGTCTCTCCTGTCCAATATAGTGATAGGAGAGCCTGGGCACGAGATGAGCTGGAACAAGTATTAGATCCCAGGCCGGTGGATCCGTTCAGTAGGTTAGTATTATGGTTTACTATGTGTTTTACTCTGAGGTGAGAGCTGTAGGCTTAGAATATTGATTGAAGTGGCAGTGAAAGTGGGACAAATTTGATACCATCATCATCACCATGATCATCAGCAGCATCATCATCATCAGCAGCAGCAGCAGCAGCATCAGTATCATAATGAGAAAGCCCTATGTTTGAAGGTTTGAAGGAGGATACATTAATCGTTTTGTTTTTGTGCAGGAGTAAACGACGAAAGCCTCAGCGATCCAAGAGAGCTGATAGCGTAGCAACAGACGAGGACGCGATTGAATTGAAGAGTTACAAACGACATGCTAGCCCTGAAGACTCTATGAAACAGGTACTGATATCATCATCATTGTCGTCGTCGTCGTTATCATCATTGTCATCATCATCACCACCATCATCATCATCATCGTCAGACATAGTTATTATCATAAGCCCAGTGCCATCATTCTAACCACAACTTCTTATCATTATCACTTTCATCATCAGTCATCATCATTATCACAGCCAGTGATTTACATTGGTATCTAGGCAACCTGTCATTGATAGTGGTATATAGGCAACTAAGATTGACATTGATATTTTTATGCAGCCACCAAAAGATGAAGAACAAACAGAAGACCAGTCGGGAGAGTCTAGTGATGATTCCAGCATCAGCATGGAAGAGACAAGGAAACGTATGCACACGCTCCTTGACGACGCCTTCTCGTTGCTAGGGCCGCTATCCCAGAAACAGAAACAAAGACCCAAGACACTAGAAGGGCCTAGTGATTACTATAACCGGCCTCCAGCGCCTGCAAGGTATGCTGGGAGTAGACCAGCCTTACCAGAACCTGCTCCGGCACACGGCAGAGCAACCGAGCCTACACCAAGACAGAGAAGAAGACTGGGTAACACTGGTGGATTTCCTCATGGTTTACCACAGACACCCATAGGGCCTGGTTACCCAGTACGTCCTCCTATGCGACCACCCATTGTTACTAGTGACCCAGTAGTTGTCTGGGATCCATACGATAGACAAAGGTACAGTATAATGTTACGTAATCAAGTATTTTAGAAACATTCAGTACTGACTTACAGCACGTACATGATACGACATGCCGTAACATTGAAATGGCTTCCCATAAGAATGTTAATCGTATGAGTGGAAAACACACGGTACTGACTTACAGCACGTACATGATACGACATGCTGTAACATTTTAATGGCTTTCCATAAGAATGGTTATCGCATGAGTGGGAAACATACGGTACTGACTTACAGCACGTACATGGTATGACATGCCGTAACATCGAAATGGCTTCCCATAAGAATGGTTATCGTATGAGTGGGAAACATACGGTACTGACTTACAGCACGTACATGGTATGACATGCCGTAACATTGAAATGGCTTCCCATAAGAATGGTTATCGTATGAGTGGAAAACACACGGTACTGACTTACATAGTTTTCACATTACTCTGGGGAAGTGTTGTGTGTGTGTGTGGGGGGGGGGGGGGGACATGCATATCTTGTTTCTACCCCACCCTGAATACAGTACAGTCCATTCATCTTGTTATCTTTTTATTAGGTACATCAACCAACGAATGGGTTTCCCAGTTCAAGGAGGTCCCAATCCAACATACACGTACACCGATCCACAAGGACAGAATGTCTACATAACACCAGTACAGCAACAGAGGGATTATATGGTTAGTATTGAACATCCCCTATAATACTTTGTGGTTTTGGGGTAACCAGGGTAAAAACCGCACATATTATGCTGAAGACGGATAAGGAGACATTGAAAATACATCTTATGATATTTAAAGGTGTATAAGAAAATGGCAAACAAGCAAAATATTTTTGAAGAAGTCTATAAAGTAAATTTTGAGCACTTCTTCACGAGTCAATACATTTTCTGTAACACTAAACTTCTTGATGTTCTGAATGTGGGAAATTACTGAGAATGAACTGATAATCAGTATTTTACAGATAAAAGCAGGTATAGTGTACATTTGATTGAAAAAACGTTTAATTTGATGATCCTTTTTAACCATTTACCAACCTCCCCGCCCCCCCCCCCCCCCCCCCCCTGAATGTGTGATGGCGAAATAGACCATTTTCGAGATGCGCGTGCGCTTTCCAAAATATCGCAGACGCAAACATGATCTCGAGGCATTTTTGGGCAGAGTCAATAGTACGCGCGATCTTACCCGAAACTTACTCCTTTTCATGTCGGCGCCTGCGATATTTTTGAAAGCGCTCGCGTATCTCGAAAATGGTCTATTGCCCGACCTGGCCAAATCTTAACACAGGAAGCCCAATAAAAGTCAAACAACAACATTAATATTAAGGATGATTGTTCAATAGGGAGGTCCGGTATGGAGTCCATATACAGCAGAGGACACTATGGAAGAACTGTACCCTGACTTAACAAAGGTAACCAGAGCAACTGGTGCATAAATTCAATTCAAAAAATATTATTCTCTAAATATGTATTTTTTTTATTTTAGTCCAACTATCCCGGAGCCTTGGGAACCTCGCCTCCTAAAGATCCTGGATACCATGACGTCAACCCACGTGACACTGTCATAGACATGAACGATCGGTATGGCCAACGGGGTGGTGGTTTGGGACAGACGCCACAGCCTTTAATTCGTTCAATAAAAGATGAACTGCTGAGGCTTTCAAATGGAGGAGCAAGAAGAACACCAATCACTGAACTATAGTACATGGGATACCTGTGGTGGTGAGGGACTGGGACAGCCTAGTTGACATTCGATGCTCAACAAACCGTTCTAGCCTTGTGTAGTTATTATATGTTACCATGGTAACGTATCTCCTCCATGCCTCATGGCTCATAAGGCCTTGTGTAGTTATTATATGTTACCATGGTAACGTATCTCCTCCATGCCTCATGGCTCACAAGCCTTGTGTAGTTATTATATGTTACCATGGTAACGTATCTCCTCCATGGCTCATAAGGCCTTGCATGTGTAGTTATATGTTACCATGGTAACGTATCTCCTCCATGCCTCATGGCTCATAAGGCCTTGTGTAATTATTAGTTTTAGCTCTTATCATAGGTTTTTTAAATCAATTTTAACATTTTAGATAAACATTCTTCGTATTTTAGGCATTCACTTTATAACCAACCATTCAGACGTTGTATTTATTAGTATGTCAACCAAAACTTCCAAAAGGATCTACACTTTTTATGATCATTTCATTTCTTTTTGAAATACCAAGATGGATTGTTATACAATTGTCGCTCGATATTTAGGTCTAAGAAATTCTAATTAGCCCTTCTGAGGTTGAGGGAAAACTGGGTCGAGTTCACATTGCAGGGGCGTATCCAGGGAGAGGGTTGTGTTCACATTGCAGGGGTGTATCCAGGGAGAGGGTTGTGTTCACATTGCAGGGGCGTATCCAGGGAGAGGGTTGTGTTCACATTGCAGGGGTGTATCCAGGGAGAGGGTTGTGTTCACATTGCAGGGGCGTATCCAGGGAGAGGGTTGTGTTCACATTGCAGGGGTGTATCCAGGGAGAGGGTTGTGTTCACATTGCAGGGGTGTATCCAGGGAGAGGGTTGTGTTCACATTGCAGGGGTGTATCCAGGGAGAGGGTTGTGTTCACATTGCAGGGGTGTATCCAGGGAGAGGGTTGTGTTCACATTGCAGGGGTGTATCCAGGGAGAGGGTTGTGTTCACATTGCAGGGGCGTATCCAGGGAGAGGGTTGTGTTCACATTGCAGGGGTGTATCCAGGGAGAGGGTTGTGTTCACATTGCAGGGGTGTATCCAGGGAGAGGGTTGTGGGGTATATGTGAGAGAATGTTGGATAACTAGAATTTGGTGTTACATTTGCTTTCATTGCCATCATACAACCCTCTGTTTAAAAAATGGCAATCCATATGGGAATGTATCCAAATTAAGGGACATATTTCCAAGATGGCGTCTATTTTATCCCCTAAACAGTCCCACAATGCATTGTAATGCCAATTCTCCCCAGTTTTTCCTCAACATTGGAATAGTTACTAATTTTTAAATTCAAACAAAATGATCATTTCAAAAGATCATAATTATAATAATAACTTTATCATAATTATATAATTATAGTTATAGTTATTAATTATCCTTAATTATATCCTTAGTTATTGATTATAATAATAACTTTATTAACTTATATTGCGCAAATCTCAATCCTTGGCGAATTTTCATTTGCGCATCATTCTGGTATGTTCCCTAGAACAACTCTTAACCTGCCAAACAAGATCATGTGAGGACTCAGTCTTATGTTCTTATTAAATAATTTCATAAGATGACGTAACAATCCCACTTTGATATGACGTCATCATTAAAGCCTTCAACACGTGACAACAGGATACAGGCCCATAATTTTTTTCTATCCTTGAGCTCACGTGAATAAGCTCAATAAAAATAACATGCTTTGTAAAGAATTGTTGGAGTTGACCTCCCATGAAATTAAAAGAATGTGAAATTTTATGAAAACTTTGTTCAAAATATATAGTGTGAAGAATATACAATAAAATGTTTTTATACTACCTGAGTCAACACGCCCGTGGTTTGGATCAATTTTGACCCATTTTCACACCTTTTTCAAAAACATGCGTTTTTTAAAAGAATAGAAAAAAGGTGATTTTTGGACAAAAAGCATGGACTATAGCCCATGGTTTTGATCAATTTTGACCCATTTTCACACCTTTTTCAAAAACATGCGTTTTTTAAAAGAATAGAAAAAAGGTGATTTTTGGACAAAAAGCATGGACTATAGCCCATGGTTTTGATCAATTTTGACCCATTTTCACACCTTTTTCAAAAACATGCGTTTTTTATAGGGATGTAAAAAAGGTGATTTTTGGACAAAAAGCATGGACTATAGCCCATGGTTTTGATCAATTTTGACCCATTTTCACACCTTTTTCAAAAACATGCGTTTTTTAAAAGAATAGAAAAAAGGTGATTTTTGGACAAAAAGCATGGACTATAGCCCATGGTTTTGATCAATTTTGACCCATTTTCACACCTTTTTCAAAAACATGCGTTTTTTAAAAGAATAGAAAAAAGGTGATTTTTGGACAAAAAGCATGGACTATAGCCCATGGTTTTGATCAATTTTGACCCATTTTCACACCTTTTTCAAAAACATGCGTTTTTCAAAAGAATAGAAAAAAGGTGATTTTTGGACAAAAAGCATGGACTATAGCCCATGGTTTTGATCAATTTTGACCCATTTTCACACCTTTTTCAAAAACATGCGTTTTTTAAAAGAATAGAAAAAAGGTGATTTTTGGACAAAAAGCATGGACTATAGCCCATGGTTTTGATCAATTTTGACCCATTTTCACACCTTTTTCAAAAACATGCGTTTTTTAAAAGAATAGAAAAAAGGTGATTTTTGGACAAAAAGCATGGACTATAGCCCATGGTTTTGATCAATTTTGACCCATTTTCACACCTTTTTCAAAAACATGCGTTTTTCAAAAGAATAGAAAAAAGGTGATTTTTGGACAAAAAGCATGGACTATAGCCCATGGTTTTGATCAATTTTGACCCATTTTCACACCTTTTTCAAAAACATGCGTTTTTTAAAAGAATAGAAAAAAAAGGTGATTTTTGGACAAAAAGCATGGACTATAGCCCATGGTTTTGATCAATTTTGACCCATTTTCACACCTTTTTCAAAAACATGCGTTTTTTAAAAGAATAGAAAAAAGGTGATTTTTGGACAAAAAGCATGGACTATAGCCCATGGTTTTGATCAATTTTGACCCATTTTCACACCTTTTTCAAAAACATGCGTTTTTCAAAAGAATAGAAAAAAGGTGATTTTTGGACAAAAAGCATGGACTATAGCCCATGGTTTTGATCAATTTTGACCCATTTTCACACCTTTTTCAAAAACATGCGTTTTTTAAAAGAATAGAAAAAAGGTGATTTTTGGACAAAAAGCATGGACTATAGCCCATGGTTTTGATCAATTTTGACCCATTTTCACACCTTTTTCAAAAACATGCGTTTTTTAAAAGAATAGAAAAAAGGTGATTTTTGGACAAAAAGCATGGACTATAGCCCATGGTTTTGATCAATTTTGACCCAATTTCACACCTTTTTCAAAAACATGCGTTTTTGATAGGGATGTAAAAAGGTGATTTTTGGACAAAAAGCATGGACTATAGCCCATGGTTTTGATCAATTTTGACCCATTTTCACACCTTTTTCAAAAACATGCGTTTTTTAAAAGAATAGAAAAAAGGGGATTTTTGGACAAAAAGCATGGACTATAGCCCATGGTTTTGATCAATTTTGACCCATTTTCACACTTGTTTCAAAAACATGCGTTTCTCAAAAGAATAGAAAAAAGGTGATTTTTGGACAAAAAGCATGGACTATAGCCCATGGTTTTGATCAATTTTGACCCATTTTCACACCTTTTTCAAAAACATGCGTTTTTTAAAAGAATAGAAAAAAGGTGATTTTTGGACAAAAAGCATGGACTATAGCCCATGGTTTTGATCAATTTTGACCCATTTTCACACCTTTTTCAAAAACAAGCGTTTTTTAAAAGAATAGAAAAAAGGTGATTTTTGGACAAAAAGCATGGACTATAGCCCATGGTTTTGATCAATTTTGACCCATTTTCACACCTTTTTCAAAAACATGCGTTTTTTAAAAGAATAGAAAAAAGGTGATTTTTGGACAAAAAGCATGGACTATAGCCCATGGTTTTGATCAATTTTGACCCATTTTCACACCTTTTTCAAAAACATGCGTTTTTTAAAAGAATAGAAAAAAGGTGATTTTTGGACAAAAAGCATGGACTATAGCCCATGGTTTTGATCAATTTTGACCCATTTTCACACCTTTTTCAAAAACATGCGTTTTTTATAGGGATGTAAAAAAGTTGATTTTTGGACAAAAAGCATGGACTATAGCCCATGGTTTTGATCAATTTTGACCCATTTTCACACCTTTTTCAAAAACATGCGTTTTTTAAAAGAATAGAAAAAAGGTGATTTTTGGACAAAAAGCATGGACTATAGCCCATGGTTTTGATCAATTTTGACCCATTTTCACACCTTTTTCAAAAACATGCGTTTTTTAAAAGAATAGAAAAAAGGTGATTTTTGGACAAAAAGCATGGACTATAGCCCATGGTTTTGATCAATTTTGACCCATTTTCACACCTTTTTCAAAAACATGCGTTTTTTAAAAGAATAGAAAAAAGGTGATTTTTGGACAAAAAGCATGGACTATAGCCCATGGTTTTGATCAATTTTGACCCATTTTCACACCTTTTTCAAAAACATGCGTTTTTTAAAAGAATAGAAAAAAGGTGATTTTTGGACAAAAAGCATGGACTATAGCCCATGGTTTTGATCAATTTTGACCCATTTTCACACCTTTTTCAAAAACATGCGTTTTTTAAAAGAATAGAAAAAAGGTGATTTTTGGACAAAAAGCATGGACTATAGCCCATGGTTTTGATCAATTTTGACCCATTTTCACACCTTTTTCAAAAACATGCGTTTTTTAAAAGAATAGAAAAAAGGTGATTTTTGGACAAAAAGCATGGACTATAGCCCATGGTTTTGATCAATTTTGACCCATTTTCACACCTTTTTCAAAAACATGCGTTTTTTAAAAGAATAGAAAAAAGGTGATTTTTGGACAAAAAGCATGGACTATAGCCCATGGTTTTGATCAATTTTGACCCATTTTCACACCTTTTTCAAAAACATGCGTTTTTTAAAAAGAATAGAAAAAAGGTGATTTTTGGACAAAAAGCATGGACTATAGCCCATGGTTTTGATCAATTTTTGACCCATTTTCACACCTTTTTCAAAAACATGCGTTTTTTAAAAGAATAGAAAAAAGGTGATTTTTGGACAAAAAGCATGGACTATAGCCCCATGGTTTTGATCAATTTTGACCCATTTTCACACCTTTTTCAAAAACATGCGTTTTTTAAAAGAATAGAAAAAAGGTGATTTTTGGACAAAAAGCATGGACTATAGCCCATGGTTTTGATCAATTTTGACCCATTTTCACACCTTTTTCAAAAACATGCGTTTTTTAAAAGAATAGAAAAAAGGTGATTTTTGGACAAAAAGCATGGACTATAGCCCATGGTTTTGATCAATTTTGACCTCCATTTTCACACCTTTTTCAAAAACATGCGTTTTTTAAAAGAATAGAAAAAAGGTGATTTTTGGACAAAAAGCATGGACTATAGCCCATGGTATTTGATCAATTTTGACCCATTTTCACATCTTTTTCAAAAACATGCGTTTTTTAAAAGAATAGAAAAAAGGTGATTTTTGGACAAAAAGCATGTATAGCCCATGGTTTTGATCAATTTTGACCCATTTTCACACCTTTTTCAAAACATGCGTTTTTTAAAAGAATAGAAAAAAGGTGATTTTTGGACAAAAAGCATGGACTATAGCCCATGGTTTTGATCAATTTTGACCCATTTTCACACCTTTTTCAAAAACATGCGTTTTTTAAAAGAATAGAAAAAAGGTGATTTTTGGACAAAAAGCATGGACTATAGCCCATGGTTTTGATCAATTTTGACCCATTTTCACACCTTTTTCAAAAACATGCGTTTTTTAAAAGAATAGAAAAAAGGTGATTTTTGGACAAAAAGCATGGACTATAGCCCATGGTTTTGATCAATTTTGACCCATTTTCACACCTTTTTTCAAAAACATGCGTTTTTTAAAAGAATAGAAAAAAGGTGATTTTTGGACAAAAAGCTATGGACTATAGCCCATGGTTTGATCAATTTTGACCCCCATTTTCACACCTTTTTCAAAAACATGCGTTTTTTATAGGGATGTAAAAAAGGTGATTTTTGGACAAAAAGCATGGACTATAGCCCATGGTTTTGATCAATTTTGACCCATTTTCACACCTTTTTCAAAAACATGCGTTTTTTAAAAGAATAGAAAAAAGGTGATTTTTGGACAAAAAGCATGGACTAAGCCCATGGTTTTGATCAATTTTGACCCATTTTCACACCTTTTTCAAAAACATGCGTTTTTAAAAAAATAGAAAAAAGGTGATTTTTGGACAAAAAGCATGGACTATAGCCCATGGTTTTGATCAATTTTGACCCCATTTTCACACCCTTTTTCAAAACATGCGTTTTTTTAAAGAATAGAAAAAAGGTGATTTTTGGACAAAAAGCATGGACTATAGCCCATGGTTTTGATCAATTTTGACCCATTTTCACACCCTTTTTCAAAAAACATGCGTTTTTTAAAAGAATAGAAAAAAGGTGATTTTTGGGACAAAAAGCATGGACTATA
>JALHLI010000034.1:112500-258811 GCA_023349425.1 Anthopleura sola | reverse complement strand
GTGATTTTTGGACAAAAAGCATGGACTATAGCCCATGGTTTTGATCAATTTTGACCCATTTTCACACCTTTTTCAAAAACATGCGTTTTTTAAAAGAATAGAAAAATGGTGATTTTTGGACAAAAAGCATGGACTATTGCCCATGGTTTTGATCAATTTTGACCCATTTTCACACCTTTTTCAAAAACATGCGTTTTTTAAAAGAATAGAAAAAAGGTGATTTTTGGACAAAAAGCATGGACTATAGCCCATGGTTTTGATCAATTTTGACCCATTTTCACACCTTTTTCAAAAACATGCGTTTTTTAAAAGAATAGAAAAAAGGTGATTTTTGGACAAAAAGCATGGACTATAGCCCATGGTTTTGATCAATTTTGACCCATTTTCACACCTTTTTCAAAAACATGCGTTTTTTAAAAGAATAGAAAAAAGGTGATTTTTGGACAAAAAGCATGGCCTATTGCCCATGGTTTTGATCAATTTTGACCCATTTTCACACCTTTTTCAAAAACATGCGTTTTTTATAGGGATGTAAAAAAGGTGATTTTTGGACAAAAAGCATGGACTATAGCCCATGGTTTTGATCAATTTTGACCCATTTTCACACCTTTTTCAAAAACATGCGTTTTTAAAAAGAATAGAAAAAAGGTGATTTTTGGACAAAAAGCATGGACTATAGCCCATGGTTTTGATCAATTTTGACCCATTTTCACACCTTTTTCAAAAACATGCGTTTTTTAAAAGAATAGAAAAAAGGTGATTTTTGGACAAAAAGCATGGACTATAGCCCATGGTTTTGATCAATTTTGACCCATTTTCACACCTTTTTCAAAAACATGCGTTTTTTAAAAGAATAGAAAAAAAGGTGATTTTTGGACAAAAAGCATGGCCTATTGCCCATGGTTTTGATCAATTTTGACCCATTTTCACACCTTTTTCAAAAACATGCGTTTTTTATAGGGATGTAAAAAAGGTGATTTTTGGACAAAAAGCATGGACTATAGCCCATGGTTTTGATCAATTTTGACCCATTTTCACACCTTTTTCAAAAACATGCGTTTTTTAAAAAGAATAGAAAAAAGGTGATTTTTGGACAAAAAGCATGGACTATAGCCCATGGTTTTGATCAATTTTGACCCATTTTCACACCTTTTTCAAAAACATGCGTTTTTTAAAAGAATAGAAAAAAGGTGATTTTTGGACAAAAAGCATGGACTATAGCCCATGGTTTTGATCAATTTTGACCCATTTTCACACCTTTTTCAAAAACATGCGTTTTTTAAAAGAATAGAAAAAAAGGTGATTTTTGGACAAAAAGCATGGACTATAGCCCATGGTTTTGATCAATTTTGACCCATTTTCACACCTTTTTTCAAAAACATGCGTTTTTTTTAAAAGAATAGAAAAAAGGTGATTTTTGGACAAAAAGCATGGACTATAGCCCATGGTTTTGATCAATTTTGACCCATTTTCACACCTTTTTCAAAAACATGCGTTTTTTAAAAGAATAGAAAAAAGGTGATTTTTGGACAAAAAGCATGGACTATAGCCCATGGTTTTGATCAATTTTGACCCATTTTCACACCTTTTTCAAAAACATGCGTTTTTTAAAAGAATAGAAAAAAGGTGATTTTTGGACAAAAAGCATGGACTATAGCCCATGGTTTTGATCAATTTTGACCCATTTTCACACCTTTTTCAAAAACATGCGTTTTTTAAAAGAATAGAAAAAAGGTGATTTTTGGACAAAAAGCATGGACTATAGCCCATGGTTTTGATCAATTTTGACCCATTTTCACACCTTTTTCAAAAACATGCGTTTTTTAAAAAGAATAGAAAAAAGGTGATTTTTGGACAAAAAGCATGGACTATAGCCCATGGTTTTGATCAATTTTGACCCATTTTCACACCTTTTTCAAAAACATGCGTTTTTTAAAAGAATAGAAAAAAGGTGATTTTTGGACAAAAAGCATGGACTATAGCCCATGGTTTTGATCAATTTTGACCCATTTTCACACCTTTTTCAAAAACATGCGTTTTTTAAAAGAATAGAAAAATGGTGATTTTTGGACAAAAAGCATGGACTATTGCCCATGGTTTTGATCAATTTTGACCCATTTTCACACCTTTTTCAAAAACATGCGTTTTTTAAAAGAATAGAAAAAAGGTGATTTTTGGACAAAAAGCATGGACTATAGCCCATGGTTTTGATCAATTTTGACCCATTTTCACACCTTTTTCAAAAACATGCGTTTTTAAAAGAATAGAAAAAAGGTGATTTTTGGACAAAAAGCATGGACTATAGCCCATGGTTTTGATCAATTTTGACCCATTTTCACACCTTTTTCAAAAACATGCGTTTTTTAAAAGAATAGAAAAAAGGTGATTTTTGGACAAAAAGCATGGCCTATTGCCCATGGTTTTGATCAATTTTGACCCATTTTCACACCTTTTTCAAAAACATGCGTTTTTTATAGGGATGTAAAAAAGGTGATTTTTGGACAAAAAGCATGGACTATAGCCCATGGTTTTGATCAATTTTGACCCATTTTCACACCTTTTTCAAAAACATGCGTTTTTAAAAAGAATAGAAAAAAGGTGATTTTTGGACAAAAAGCATGGACTATAGCCCATGGTTTTGATCAATTTTGACCCATTTTCACACCTTTTTCAAAAACATGCGTTTTTTAAAAGAATAGAAAAAAGGTGATTTTTGGACAAAATGCATGGACTATAGCCCATGGTTTTGATCAATTTTGACCCATTTTCACACCTTTTTCAAAAACATGCGTTTTTTAAAAGAATAGAAAAAAGGTGATTTTTGGACAAAAAGCATGGACTATAGCCCATGGTTTTGATCAATTTTGACCCATTTTCACACCTTTTTCAAAAACATGCGTTTTTTTAAAAGAATAGAAAAAGGTGATTTTTGGACAAAAAGCATGGACTATAGCCCATGGTTTTGATCAATTTTGACCCATTTTCACACCTTTTTCAAAAACATGCGTTTTTTAAAAGAATAGAAAAAAGGTGATTTTTGGACAAAAAGCATGGACTATAGCCCATGGTTTTGATCAATTTTGACCCATTTTCACACCTTTTTCAAAAACATGCGTTTTTTAAAAGAATAGAAAAAAGGTGATTTTTGGACAAAAAGCATGGACTATAGCCCATGGTTTTGATCAATTTTGACCCATTTTCACACCTTTTTCAAAAACATGCGTTTTTTAAAAGAATAGAAAAAAGGTGATTTTTGGACAAAAAGCATGGACTATAGCCCATGGTTTTGATCAATTTTGACCCATTTTCACACCTTTTTCAAAAACATGCGTTTTTTAAAAGAATAGAAAAAAGGTGATTTTTGGACAAAAAGCATGGGCTATAGCCCATGGTTTTGATCAATTTTGACCCATTTTCACACCTTTTTCAAAAACATGCGTTTTTTATAGGGATGTAAAAAAGGTGATTTTTGGACAAAAAGCATGGACTATAGCCCATGGTTTTGATCAATTTTGACCCATTTTCACACCTTTTTCAAAAACATGCGTTTTTTAAAAGAATAGAAAAAAGGTGATTTTTGGACAAAAAGCATGGACTATAGCCCATGGTTTTGATCAATTTTGACCCAATTTCACACCTTTTTCAAAAACATGCGTTTTTTATAGGGATGTAAAAAAGGTGATTTTTGGACAAAAAGCATGGACTATAGCCCATGGTTTTGATCAATTTTGACCCGTTTTCACACCTTTTTCAAAAACATGCGTTTTTTAAAAGAATAGAAAAAAGGTGATTTTTGGACAAAAAGCATGGACTATAGCCCATGGTTTTGATCAATTTTGACCCAATTTCACACCTTTTTCAAAAACATGCGTTTTTTATAGGGATGTAAAAAAAGGTGATTTTTGGACAAAAAGCATGGACTATAGCCCATGGTTTTGATCAATTTTGACCCATTTTCACACCTTTTTCAAAAACATGCGTTTTTTAAAAGAATAGAAAAAAGGTGATTTTTGGACAAAAAGCATGGACTATAGCCCATGGTTTTGACCCATTTTCACACCTTTTTCAAAAACATGCGTTTTTTAAAAGAATAGAAAAAAGGTGATTTTTGGACAAAAAGCATGGACTATAGCCCATGGTTTTTGATCAATTTTGACCCATTTTCACACCTTTTTCAAAAACATGCGTTTTTTAAAAGAATAGAAAAAAGGTGATTTTTGGACAAAAAGCATGGACTATAGCCCATGGTTTTTGATCAATTTTGACCCATTTTCAC
Organism: Anthopleura sola; assembly: GCA_023349425.1. Taxonomy (NCBI): domain Eukaryota; kingdom Metazoa; phylum Cnidaria; class Anthozoa; order Actiniaria; family Actiniidae; genus Anthopleura; species Anthopleura sola. The sequence continues at coordinate 254,535 of JALHLI010000034.1, read as the reverse complement.
ACCTTTTTCAAAAACATGCGTTTTTTAAAAGAATAGAAAAAAGGTGATTTTTGGACAAAAAGCATGGACTATAGCCCATGGTTTTGATCAATTTTGACCCATTTTCACACCTTTTTCAAAAACATGCGTTTTTTAAAAGAATAGAAAAAAGGTGATTTTTGGACAAAAAGCATGGACTATAGCCCATGGTTTTGATCAATTTTGACCCATTTTCACACCTTTTTCAAAAACATGCGTTTTTAAAAAGAATAGAAAAAAGGTGATTTTTGGACAAAAAGCATGGACTATAGCCCATGGTTTTGATCAATTTTGACCCATTTTCACACCTTTTTCAAAAACATGCGTTTTTTAAAAGAATAGAAAAAAGGTGATTTTTGGACAAAAAGCATGGACTATAGCCCATGGTTTTGATCAATTTTGACCCATTTTCACACCTTTTTCAAAAACATGCGTTTTTTAAAAGAATAGAAAAAAGGTGATTTTTGGACAAAAAGCATGGACTATAGCCCATGGTTTTGATCAATTTTGACCCAATTTCACACCTTTTTCAAAAACATGCGTTTTTTATAGGGATGTAAAAAAGGTGATTTTTGGACAAAAAGCATGGACTATAGCCCATGGTTTTGATCAATTTTGACCCATTTTCACACCTTTTTCAAAAACATGCGTTTTTTAAAAGAATAGAAAAAAGGTGATTTTTGGACAAAAAGCATGGCCTATTGCCCATGGTTTTGATCAATTTTGACCCATTTTCACACCTTTTTCAAAAACATGCGTTTTTTATAGGGATGTAAAAAAGGTGATTTTTGGACAAAAAGCATGGACTATAGCCCATGGTTTTGATCAATTTTGACCCATTTTCACACCTTTTTCAAAAACATGCGTTTTTAAAAAGAATAGAAAAAAGGTGATTTTTGGACAAAAAGCATGGACTATAGCCCATGGTTTTGATCAATTTTGACCCATTTTCACACCTTTTTCAAAAACATGCGTTTTTTAAAAGAATAGAAAAAAGGTGATTTTTGGACAAAAAGCATGGACTATAGCCCATGGTTTTGATCAATTTTGACCCATTTTCACACCTTTTTCAAAAACATGCGTTTTTTAAAAGAATAGAAAAAAGGTGATTTTTGGACAAAAAGCATGGACTATAGCCCATGGTTTTGATCAATTTTGACCCATTTTCACACCTTTTTCAAAAACATGCGTTTTTTAAAAGAATAGAAAAAAGGTGATTTTTGGACAAAAAGCATGGACTATAGCCCATGGTTTTGATCAATTTTGACCCATTTTCACACCTTTTTCAAAAACATGCGTTTTTAAAAGAATAGAAAAAAGGTGATTTTTGGACAAAAAGCATGGACTATAGCCCATGGTTTTGATCAATTTTGACCCATTTTCACACCTTTTTCAAAAACATGCGTTTTTTAAAAGAATAGAAAAAAGGTGATTTTTGGACAAAAAGCATGGACTATAGCCCATGGTTTTGATCAATTTTGACCCATTTTCACACCTTTTTCAAAAACATGCGTTTTTTAAAAGAATAGAAAAATGGTGATTTTTGGACAAAAAGCATGGACTATTGCCCATGGTTTTGATCAATTTTGACCCATTTTCACACCTTTTTCAAAAACATGCGTTTTTTAAAAGAATAGAAAAAAAGGTGATTTTTGGACAAAAAGCATGGACTATAGCCCATGGTTTTGATCAATTTTGACCCATTTTCACACCTTTTTCAAAAACATGCGTTTTTTTAAAAGAATAGAAAAAAGGTGATTTTTGGACAAAAAGCATGGACTATAGCCCATGGTTTTTGATCAATTTTGACCCATTTTCACACCTTTTTCAAAAACATGCGTTTTTTAAAAGAATAGAAAAAAGGTGATTTTTGGACAAAAAGCATGGCCTATTGCCCATGGTTTTGATCAATTTTGACCCATTTTCACACCTTTTTCAAAAACATGCGTTTTTTATAGGGATGTAAAAAAGGTGATTTTTGGACAAAAAGCATGGACTATAGCCCATGGTTTTGATCAATTTTGACCCATTTTCACACCTTTTTCAAAAACATGCGTTTTTAAAAAGAATAGAAAAAAGGTGATTTTTGGACAAAAAGCATGGACTATAGCCCATGGTTTTGATCAATTTTGACCCATTTTCACACCTTTTTCAAAAACATGCGTTTTTTAAAAGAATAGAAAAAAGGTGATTTTTGGACAAAAAGCATGGACTATAGCCCATGGTTTTGATCAATTTTGACCCATTTTCACACCTTTTTCAAAAACATGCGTTTTTTAAAAGAATAGAAAAAAGGTGATTTTTTGGACAAAAAGCATGGACTATAGCCCATGGTTTTGATCAATTTTGACCCATTTTCACACCTTTTTCAAAAACATGCGTTTTTTTTAAAAGAATAGAAAAAAGGTGATTTTTGGACAAAAAGCATGGACTATAGCCCATGGTTTTGATCAATTTTGACCCATTTTCACACCTTTTTCAAAAACATGCGTTTTTTAAAAGAATAGAAAAAAGGTGATTTTTGGACAAAAAGCATGGACTATAGCCCATGGTTTTGATCAATTTTGACCCATTTTCACACCTTTTTCAAAAACATGCGTTTTTTAAAAGAATAGAAAAAAGGTGATTTTTGGACAAAAAGCATGGACTATAGCCCATGGTTTTGACCCATTTTCACACCTTTTTCAAAAACATGCGTTTTTTAAAAGAATAGAAAAAAGGTGATTTTTGGACAAAAAGCATGGACTATAGCCCATGGTTTTGATCAATTTTGACCCATTTTCACACCTTTTTCAAAAACATGCGTTTTTTAAAAGAATAGAAAAAAGGTGATTTTTGGACAAAAAGCATGGACTATAGCCCATGGTTTTGATCAATTTTGACCCATTTTCACACCTTTTTCAAAAACATGCGTTTTTTAAAAGAATAGAAAAAAGGTGATTTTTGGACAAAAAGCATGGACTATAGCCCATGGTTTTGATCAATTTTGACCCATTTTCACACCTTTTTCAAAAACATGCGTTTTTTAAAAGAATAGAAAAAAGGTGATTTTTGGACAAAAAGCATGGACTATAGCCCATGGTTTTGATCAATTTTGACCCATTTTCACACCTTTTTCAAAAACATGCGTTTTTTAAAAAGAATAGAAAAAAGGTGATTTTTGGACAAAAAGCATGGACTATAGCCCATGGTTTTTGATCAATTTTGACCCATTTTCACACCTTTTTCAAAAACATGCGTTTTTTAAAAGAATAGAAAAAAGGTGATTTTTGGACAAAAAGCATGGACTATAGCCCATGGTTTTGATCAATTTTGACCCATTTTCACACCTTTTTCAAAAACATGCGTTTTTTAAAAGAATAGAAAAAAGGTGATTTTTGGACAAAAAGCATGGACTATAGCCCATGGTTTTGATCAATTTTGACCCAATTTCACACCTTTTTCAAAAACATGCGTTTTTTATAGGGATGTAAAAAAGGTGATTTTTGGACAAAAAGCATGGACTATAGCCCATGGTTTTGATCAATTTTGACCCATTTTCACACCTTTTTCAAAAACATGCGTTTTTTAAAAGAATAGAAAAAAAGGTGATTTTTGGACAAAAAGCATGGCCTATTGCCCATGGTTTTGATCAATTTTGACCCATTTTCACACCTTTTTCAAAAACATGCGTTTTTTATAGGGATGTAAAAAAGGTGATTTTTGGACAAAAAGCATGGACTATAGCCCATGGTTTTGATCAATTTTGACCCATTTTCACACCTTTTTCAAAAACATGCGTTTTTAAAAAGAATAGAAAAAAGGTGATTTTTGGACAAAAAGCATGGACTATAGCCCATGGTTTTGATCAATTTTGACCCATTTTCACACCTTTTTCAAAAACATGCGTTTTTTAAAAGAATAGAAAAAAGGTGATTTTTGGACAAAAAGCATGGACTATAGCCCATGGTTTTGATCAATTTTGACCCATTTTCACACCTTTTTCAAAAACATGCGTTTTTTAAAAGAATAGAAAAAAGGTGATTTTTGGACAAAAAGCATGGACTATAGCCCATGGTTTTGATCAATTTTGACCCATTTTCACACCTTTTTCAAAAACATGCGTTTTTTTAAAAGAATAGAAAAAAGGTGATTTTTGGACAAAAAGCATGGACTATAGCCCATGGTTTTGATCAATTTTGACCCATTTTCACACCTTTTTCAAAAACATGCGTTTTTTAAAAGAATAGAAAAAAGGTGATTTTTGGACAAAAAGCATGGACTATAGCCCATGGTTTTGATCAATTTTGACCCATTTTCACACCTTTTTCAAAAACATGCGTTTTTTAAAAGAATAGAAAAAAGGTGATTTTTGGACAAAAAGCATGGACTATAGCCCATGGTTTTGATCAATTTTGACCCATTTTCACACCTTTTTCAAAAAACATGCGTTTTTTAAAAGAATAGAAAAAAGGTGATTTTTGGACAAAAAGCATGGACTATAGCCCATGGTTTTGATCAATTTTGACCCATTTTCACACCTTTTTCAAAAACATGCGTTTTTTAAAAGAATAGAAAAAAGGTGATTTTTGGACAAAAAGCATGGGCTATAGCCCATGGTTTTGATCAATTTTGACCCATTTTCACACCTTTTTCAAAAACATGCGTTTTTTATAGGGATGTAAAAAAGGTGATTTTTGGACAAAAAGCATGGACTATAGCCCATGGTTTTGATCAATTTTGACCCATTTTCACACCTTTTTCAAAAACATGCGTTTTTTAAAAGAATAGAAAAAAGGTGATTTTTGGACAAAAAGCATGGACTATAGCCCATGGTTTTGATCAATTTTGACCCAATTTCACACCTTTTTCAAAAACATGCGTTTTTTATAGGGATGTAAAAAAGGTGATTTTTGGACAAAAAGCATGGACTATAGCCCATGGTTTTGATCAATTTTGACCCGTTTTCACACCTTTTTCAAAAACATGCGTTTTTTAAAAGAATAGAAAAAAGGTGATTTTTGGACAAAAAGCATGGACTATAGCCCATGGTTTTGATCAATTTTGACCCAATTTCACACCTTTTTCAAAAACATGCGTTTTTTATAGGGATGTAAAAAAGGTGATTTTTGGACAAAAAGCATGGACTATAGCCCATGGTTTTGATCAATTTTGACCCATTTTCACACCTTTTTCAAAAACATGCGTTTTTTAAAAGAATAGAAAAAAGGTGATTTTTGGACAAAAAGCATGGACTATAGCCCATGGGTTTTGACCCATTTTCACACCTTTTTCAAAAACATGCGTTTTTTATAGGGATGTAAAAAAGGTGATTTTTGGACAAAAAGCATGGACTATAGCCCATGGTTTTGATCAATTTTGACCCATTTTCACACCTTTTTCAAAAACATGCGTTTTTTAAAAGAATAGAAAAAAGGTGATTTTTGGACAAAAAGCATGGACTATAGCCCATGGTTTTGACCCATTTTCACACCTTTTTCAAAAACATGCGTTTTTTAAAAGAATAGAAAAAAGGTGATTTTTGGACAAAAAGCATGGACTATAGCCCATGGTTTTGATCAATTTTGACCCATTTTCACACCTTTTTCAAAAACATGCGTTTTTTAAAAGAATAGAAAAAAGGTGATTTTTGGACAAAAAGCATGGACTATAGCCCATGGTTTTGATCAATTTTGACCCATTTTCACACCTTTTTCAAAAACATGCGTTTTTTAAAAGAATAGAAAAAAGGTGATTTTTGGACAAAAAGCATGGACTATAGCCCATGGTTTTGATCAATTTTGACCCATTTTCACACCTTTTTCAAAAACATGCGTTTTTTAAAAGAATAGAAAAAAGGTGATTTTTGGACAAAAAGCATGGACTATAGCCCATGGTTTTGATCAATTTTGACCCATTTTCACACCTTTTTCAAAAACATGCGTTTTTTAAAAAGAATAGAAAAAAGGTGATTTTTGGACAAAAAGCATGGACTATAGCCCATGGTTTTGATCAATTTTGACCCATTTTCACACCTTTTTCAAAAACATGCGTTTTTTAAAAGAATAGAAAAAAGGTGATTTTTGGACAAAAAGCATGGACTATAGCCCATGGTTTTGATCAATTTTGACCCATTTTCACACCTTTTTCAAAAACATGCGTTTTTTAAAAGAATAGAAAAAAGGTGATTTTTGGACAAAAAGCATGGACTATAGCCCATGGTTTTGATCAATTTTGACCCATTTTCACACCTTTTTCAAAAACATGCGTTTTTTAAAAGAATAGAAAAAAGGTGATTTTTGGACAAAAAGCATGGACTATAGCCCATGGTTTTGATCAATTTTGACCCATTTTCACACCTTTTTCAAAAACATGCGTTTTTTAAAAGAATAGAAAAAAGGTGATTTTTGGACAAAAAGCATGGACTATAGCCCATGGTTTTGATCAATTTTGACCCATTTTCACACCTTTTTCAAAAACATGCGTTTTTTAAAAGAATAGAAAAAAGGTGATTTTTGGACAAAAAGCATGGACTATAGCCCATGGTTTTGATCAATTTTGACCCATTTTCACACCTTTTTCAAAAACATGCGTTTTTTAAAAGAATAGAAAAAAGGTGATTTTTGGACAAAAAGCATGGACTATAGCCCATGGTTTTGATCAATTTTGACCCAATTTCACACCTTTTTCAAAAAACATGCGTTTTTTATAGGGATGTAAAAAAGGTGATTTTTGGACAAAAAGCATGGACTATAGCCCATGGTTTTGATCAATTTTGACCCATTTTCACACCTTTTTCAAAAACATGCGTTTTTTAAAAGAATAGAAAAAAGGTGATTTTTGGACAAAAAGCATGGACTATAGCCCATGGTTTTGACCCATTTTCACACCTTTTTCAAAAACATGCGTTTTTTAAAAGAATAGAAAAAAGGTGATTTTTGGACAAAAAGCATGGACTATAGCCCATGGTTTTGATCAATTTTGACCCATTTTCACACCTTTTTCAAAAACATGCGTTTTTTAAAAGAATAGAAAAAAGGTGATTTTTGGACAAAAAGCATGGACTATAGCCCATGGTTTTGATCAATTTTGACCCATTTTCACACCTTTTTCAAAAACATGCGTTTTTTAAAAGAATAGAAAAAAGGTGATTTTTGGACAAAAAGCATGGACTATAGCCCATGGTTTTGATCAATTTTGACCCATTTTCACACCTTTTTCAAAAACATGCGTTTTTTAAAAGAATAGAAAAAAGGTGATTTTTGGACAAAAAGCATGGACTATAGCCCATGGTTTTGATCAATTTTGACCCATTTTCACACCTTTTTCAAAAACATGCGTTTTTTAAAAGAATAGAAAAAAGGTGATTTTTGGACAAAAAGCATGGACTATAGCCCATGGTTTTGATCAATTTTGACCCATTTTCACACCTTTTTTAAAAACATGCGTTTTTTAAAAGAATAGAAAAAAGGTGATTTTTGGACAAAAAGCATGGACTATAGCCCATGGTTTTGATCAATTTTGACCCATTTTCACACCTTTTTCAAAAACATGCGTTTTTTAAAAGAATAGAAAAAAGGTGATTTTTGGACAAAAAGCATGGGCTATAGCCCATGGTTTTGATCAATTTTGACCCATTTTCACACCTTTTTCAAAAACATGCGTTTTTTAAAGGGATGTAAAAAAGGTGATTTTTGGACAAAAAGCATGGACTATAGCCCATGGTTTTGATCAATTTTGACCCGTTTTCACACCTTTTTCAAAAACATGCGTTTTTTAAAAGAATAGAAAAAAGGTGATTTTTGGACAAAAAGCATGGACTATAGCCCATGGTTTTGATCAATTTTGACCCAATTTCACACCTTTTTCAAAAACATGCGTTTTTTATAGGGATGTAAAAAAGGTGATTTTTGGACAAAAAGCATGGACTATAGCCCATGGTTTTGATCAATTTTGACCCATTTTCACACCTTTTTCAAAAACATGCGTTTTTTAAAAGAATAGAAAAAAGGTGATTTTTGGACAAAAAGCATGGACTATAGCCCATGGTTTTGATCAATTTTGACCCATTTTCACACCTTTTTCAAAAACATGCGTTTTTTAAAAGAATAGAAAAAAGGTGATTTTTGGACAAAAAGCATGGACTATAGCCCATGGTTTTGATCAATTTTGACCCATTTTCACACCTTTTTCAAAAACATGCGTTTTTTAAAAGAATAGAAAAAAGGTGATTTTTGGACAAAAAGCATGGACTATAGCCCATGGTTTTGATCAATTTTGACCCAATTTCACACCTTTTTCAAAAACATGCGTTTTTTATAGGGATGTAAAAAAGGTTATTTTTGGACAAAAAGCATGGACTATAGCCCATGGTTTTGATCAATTTTGACCCATTTTCACACCTTTTTCAAAAACATGCGTTTTTTAAAAGAATAGAAAAAAGGTGATTTTTGGACAAAAAGCATGGCCTATTGCCCATGGTTTTGATCAATTTTGACCCATTTTCACACCTTTTTCAAAAACATGCGTTTTTTATAGGGATGTAAAAAAGGTGATTTTTGGACAAAAAGCATGGACTATAGCCCATGGTTTTGATCAATTTTGACCCATTTTCACACCTTTTTCAAAAACATGCGTTTTTAAAAAGAATAGAAAAAAGGTGATTTTTGGACAAAAAGCATGGACTATAGCCCATGGTTTTGATCAATTTTGACCCATTTTCACACCTTTTTCAAAAACATGCGTTTTTTAAAAGAATAGAAAAAAGGTGATTTTTGGACAAAAAGCATGGACTATAGCCCATGGTTTTGATCAATTTTGACCCATTTTCACACCTTTTTCAAAAACATGCGTTTTTTAAAAGAATAGAAAAAAGGTGATTTTTGGACAAAAAGCATGGACTATAGCCCATGGTTTTGATCAATTTTGACCCATTTTCACACCTTTTTCAAAAACATGCGTTTTTTTAAAAGAATAGAAAAAAGGTGATTTTTGGACAAAAAGCATGGACTATAGCCCATGGTTTTGATCAATTTTGACCCATTTTCACACCTTTTTCAAAAACATGCGTTTTTTAAAAGAATAGAAAAAAGGTGATTTTTGGACAAAAAGCATGGACTATAGCCCATGGTTTTGATCAATTTTGACCCATTTTCACACCTTTTTCAAAAACATGCGTTTTTTAAAAGAATAGAAAAAAGGTGATTTTTGGACAAAAAGCATGGACTATAGCCCATGGTTTTGATCAATTTTGACCCATTTTCACACCTTTTTCAAAAACATGCGTTTTTTAAAAGAATAGAAAAAAGGTGATTTTTGGACAAAAAGCATGGACTATAGCCCATGGTTTTGATCAATTTTGACCCATTTTCACACCTTTTTCAAAAACATGCGTTTTTTAAAAGAATAGAAAAAAGGTGATTTTTGGACAAAAAGCATGGACTATAGCCCATGGTTTTGATCAATTTTGACCCATTTTCACACCTTTTTCAAAAACATGCGTTTTTTATAGGGATGTAAAAAAGGTGATTTTTGGACAAAAAGCATGGACTATAGCCCATGGTTTTGATCAATTTTGACCCATTTTCACACCTTTTTCAAAAACATGCGTTTTTTAAAAGAATAGAAAAAAGGTGATTTTTGGACAAAAAGCATGGACTATAGCCCATGGTTTTGATCAATTTTGACCCAATTTCACACCTTTTTCAAAAACATGCGTTTTTTATAGGGATGTAAAAAAGGTGATTTTTGGACAAAAAGCATGGACTATAGCCCATGGTTTTGATCAATTTTGACCCGTTTTCACACCTTTTTCAAAAACATGCGTTTTTTAAAAGAATAGAAAAAAGGTGATTTTTGGACAAAAAGCATGGACTATAGCCCATGGTTTTGATCAATTTTGACCCAATTTCACACCTTTTTCAAAAACATGCGTTTTTTATAGGGATGTAAAAAAGGTGATTTTTGGACAAAAAGCATGGACTATAGCCCATGGTTTTGATCAATTTTGACCCATTTTCACACCTTTTTCAAAAACATGCGTTTTTTAAAAGAATAGAAAAAAGGTGATTTTTGGACAAAAAGCATGGACTATAGCCCATGGTTTTGATCAATTTTGACCCATTTTCACACCTTTTTCAAAAACATGCGTTTTTTAAAAGAATAGAAAAAAGGTGATTTTTGGACAAAAAGCATGGACTATAGCCCATGGTTTTGACCCATTTTCACACCTTTTTCAAAAACATGCGTTTTTTAAAAGAATAGAAAAAAGGTGATTTTTGGACAAAAAGCATGGACTATAGCCCATGGTTTTGATCAATTTTGACCCATTTTCACACCTTTTTCAAAAACATGCGTTTTTTAAAAGAATAGAAAAAAGGTGATTTTTGGACAAAAAGCATGGACTATAGCCCATGGTTTTGATCAATTTTGACCCATTTTCACACCTTTTTCAAAAACATGCGTTTTTTAAAAGAATAGAAAAAAGGTGATTTTTGGACAAAAAGCATGGACTATAGCCCATGGTTTTGATCAATTTTGACCCATTTTCACACCTTTTTCAAAAACATGCGTTTTTTAAAAGAATAGAAAAAAGGTGATTTTTGGACAAAAAGCATGGACTATAGCCCATGGTTTTGATCAATTTTGACCCATTTTCACACCTTTTTCAAAAACATGCGTTTTTTAAAAGAATAGAAAAAAGGTGATTTTTGGACAAAAAGCATGGACTATAGCCCATGGTTTTGATCAATTTTGACCCATTTTCACACCTTTTTTAAAAACATGCGTTTTTTAAAAGAATAGAAAAAAGGTGATTTTTGGACAAAAAGCATGGACTATAGCCCATGGTTTTGATCAATTTTGACCCATTTTCACACCTTTTTCAAAAACATGCGTTTTTTAAAAGAATAGAAAAAAGGTGATTTTTGGACAAAAAGCATGGGCTATAGCCCATGGTTTTGATCAATTTTGACCCATTTTCACACCTTTTTCAAAAACATGCGTTTTTTATAGGGATGTAAAAAAGGTGATTTTTGGACAAAAAGCATGGACTATAGCCCATGGTTTTGATCAATTTTGACCCGTTTTCACACCTTTTTCAAAAACATGCGTTTTTTAAAAGAATAGAAAAAAGGTGATTTTTGGACAAAAAGCATGGACTATAGCCCATGGTTTTGATCAATTTTGACCCAATTTCACACCTTTTTCAAAAACATGCGTTTTTTATAGGGATGTAAAAAAGGTGATTTTTGGACAAAAAGCATGGACTATAGCCCATGGTTTTGATCAATTTTGACCCATTTTCACACCTTTTTCAAAAACATGCGTTTTTTAAAAGAATAGAAAAAAGGTGATTTTTGGACAAAAAGCATGGACTATAGCCCATGGTTTTGACCCATTTTCACACCTTTTTCAAAAACATGCGTTTTTTAAAAGAATAGAAAAAAGGTGATTTTTGGACAAAAAGCATGGACTATAGCCCATGGTTTTGATCAATTTTGACCCATTTTCACACCTTTTTCAAAAACATGCGTTTTTTAAAAGAATAGAAAAAAGGTGATTTTTGGACAAAAAGCATGGACTATAGCCCATGGTTTTGATCAATTTTGACCCATTTTCACACCTTTTTCAAAAACATGCGTTTTTTAAAAGAATAGAAAAAAGGTGATTTTTGGACAAAAAGCATGGACTATAGCCCATGGTTTTGATCAATTTTGACCCATTTTCACACCTTTTTCAAAAACATGCGTTTTTTAAAAGAATAGAAAAAAGGTGATTTTTGGACAAAAAGCATGGACTATAGCCCATGGTTTTGATCAATTTTGACCCATTTTCACACCTTTTTCAAAAACATGCGTTTTTTAAAAGAATAGAAAAAAGGTGATTTTTGGACAAAAAGCATGGACTATAGCCCATGGTTTTGATCAATTTTGACCCATTTTCACACCTTTTTCAAAAACATGCGTTTTTTAAAAGAATAGAAAAAAGGTGATTTTTGGACAAAAAGCATGGACTATAGCCCATGGTTTTGATCAATTTTGACCCATTTTCACACCTTTTTCAAAAACATGCGTTTTTTATAGGGATCGAAAAAAGGTCATTTTTAGACAAAAAGCATGGACTATTGCCTATGGTTTTCGTCGATTTTGAAAAGATAATCATTATATATGAGGGATAGAAAATAGGTCATTGTAAATATATACATAACAAACCTTTAACTTTCAATTGGAGTGGACAGGAAGAGTTCAATGCTACTTTCGTTTTTTTTAAGTGTTAATATTTTTTCTTGTCTTTTTGACAAGAAATAAGAAAAGTCTCGTTAAAAATGTCTCATTTTGATTATCATGCGCACGCGCGGGTTTATAGAAAAGCGCGCGAAAGTAATCATGACGTCATAAAGACACGTGACGCGAAGTCAAAAATAGAAAAGAATCGCTTGTACAGAGTGAAGTTTATTTAGTTGTTGAAGAAAGATATTGCAGGGATTTTCAATATGGCGACGATTGAAGGAATCGGTGAGACTAACGCTTCGGGTCCAGTTTATCAAATGAAAGAAAACCTAGTGAACCCGTGTAAAATCCTCGAGCCAGCGCGAAAGACAATCGAGACGATAGAAGGACAACGGTTAATGGCAGTACTTGATGATACGATTCATAGATTAGAACTAGTGATGGCTTTACAGCAAGTTATACAGCAGCTACCACGCTTCAAAGTCATGTTGGGGTCTGACCTCGTTGAGTTGTTGGAAAGTCATGATTCAAGACAGAACCATTATCAGGTGGGGAACGAAAATCTTTCAGAGTCATGATAGTGAAATGAGTGGTTTCAGAGTGAATTCACTTAACCCGTGAAATAACAATTGCTTGTTGAAGTGTAATAGTCAAATAGACACAAAAGAAAACAATGGGATTAGGGTCTACTATAAAGTGCATTACTCTAATATCTATTTCATGGGTTTAGTGATTTCACTCAAACCGTGAAACAAAGTGTACTAATGCTTCACTTCAGTTTCGAGTTCTCTATTGCTCAGTCTTAGCCTCAATTGTGCGTAAATTATTCAGCACGAAGAACAAAACCCGTGGAATTCTAAAGCAATTGTTCATTTGTACACATTCCTCACCTCATTACCACAGGCTGTTAGTAATAGTAAACTGAATATATTACATTCTATTGAGGCTAAGACTGAGCAATAGAGATCTAGAAACTGGAGTATTAGAGTGTAATAGTCAGATAAACACAATAGAAAACAAAATAGTTACAATGAAGTAATGTTGAATATGCTATATTGTAAAGTAATTTCACGGGTTCATGAAAATTACTCTATAAAATCTTTTTGAATTAACCATCCAATATTCATCGTCGAGACGGAAGTTTAGGAAATGAAATAGTTTATAATGATTGTATAAAATTAGAAGAAGAAAAAAAAAAAACAGAAAAAAATAACCTTCAATAAACAGAAATAGAGCAGATTTTGTATGTCTGTGTCGCGGTCGCGCCAAAAACTCAGCCAATCAAGAAATCTAGAAAACATAGCTTCAAAGTTTTCCCCAATTTTTCTCCCCCAGAAAACTGCTGCTCGATTGCAAAAGGAAAACCTGAAGATGACCTTCGCGATTTCACCGCCTTTGATTGACACTGGTAACCATAGCGACAGCCAATCAGAAGGCGAGCTTCCTGTTGAAGTTCATGTTGATGTTGAGTCAAGCGAAGAGTGGAAGATGCTCAAGAAGGATACGATTATTGCTCAGCAAGGGCTGAAGTATTCGCTGCTTGATATTTTGAGATATTTCAAGAAAAACCCGAAAGCTGTTGAACTTATCTTAGGTATGTCACGTGACTAGGGGCTTTTACGGCTGAGGTAGACATCCGTCTTTTTATCCATCCAACCGTCCATTTGTCGAACTCCTTTTTTTTCATTTCTATCTCCTCACAAGATCTCAAGCTCCCCTGTGCCCCAGCGTATAGTAGTTTCCTAGATCACATGGATCTCTTACAAACCGTCGTCAAGGAGAAGTTACTCACACAGCCAGCCGAGGAAATCAAGCGAAAAAAATCGATTGTTGATGTTCTAAAACGAGAGCGAAGAACCAATGCAGCCAAGCAGAAACTGGAGACAAAATACGAAGATGCGCTGAAGGACAAGAATGATGAGGTAGGATAGCCAATCAGAAGAAAGGAAAATGTCACGTGTAATGATGTCATGTTAAATAGCCAATCAGAATAGAGGGAAATGTCACGTGTCTATTGATATCAATCAAAAGAGAGTTAAGTAACTGGGATGGAATTCGAACCACGTCTACCCGTGTGCAAGGGATTCTGGTAGTTGTAGTTCATGACGTCATTATGCAAATGCCCAATCCAAACAAGGACTCTTGTTCCCAGTATGTCTGAAAGTATACTCCACTTTTCTTGATATTTATAACTTATTGCGATTTTGAGCGGACAGTACGGGTGTATATTGGCGGCTCTCTCCCGATCAAACTTATAGGAGAATCGCGATACTCTATTATTTTTCACTTCATTTTCACCAGATTTCGAAGCGTGACGTAATCATTGCCCAATTAAAGAGTGAGCTCTCCATGCTTTACAAAGTCACGCATGAACAACAGCGAAGAACGCTGGCTGATGCTGTGAAGCAGTGTAACATGGACACCAAAATATCTGAAGGGAAAAAGGTCAAGATGCGTGACGATATGTTAACGCGGATTAGAGGATTGCGTGACGATCGACGGGAAAATAGGGACAACGAGACTGTCATGAGGAAGGTAACGCAATACTCCTCATTTCACAAAGACGTCACAGCTTGTTTATGAGGAGGACATGATTCATGGTTCAGACTCAGACAATAGCAAAACAATCACCGTTGCAGCAGTTTTCCCAGTGGATTTAAGGTCTTGTCCAACAAAAAAATACTTATTCTTATGTAGTGAAAAAGGCCAATAGTTCCCTTCACAGCTCCCTGAGTCATCTTGAAAGTCAGATTGCAAGGTTATCTCATGTCTCGCTTCAATGCAAAGGCACGGCTACCTTTTAAGATGGCGCAGGGGACTATTGAACTCAAAGGGGTGGGGTTTCTGGGGTGTAGGGAGGGGATATTATTCGTTGAGCCAAGCGGAGTGAGCCTCCCAAGCCATCCTGAGCACACCCCTCCCCTCATCACACCCTTGAGTATATTTTCTTTCTTTTTTTTTTGCAGCGAACCTTCAAGATAGGTACAGAAGTATTCAACTGGGTTCAAAAATATGACGCTGACATGGGAGCTCGTCAGGTGAGATATCCATTAATTTATCAGATATTTTAATAATCAAAGGAATCAAGGGTGGTGTAGCGGTAGAGCTTGTTGGGTCTCTCCCTTGATTCGAGGGTTTAAGAACCTGGGTTCTCCTCCCTCCGATAAAACTTTAGCAACCCTTTACTTTTGGGAGCTGAATGCACCACTTTCCATACATCGGTTCACTGGTCAAACACAAAGCATGCAATCGAGGCTACAAGGTTTAAATTTGGACAATTCTTTGAAACTACCTTGGAGCCTCGCTTGAATGCTTTGTTTGTGACCAATGAACCGTCGTATGGAAAATGGTGAATTTTTTCTCGTGTAAAATGATTGCATTATTTCTGTCATCCAACATGGCTGCCGTCACGTTTATTTTCTGTACAGGACGAATTAGATCGAATTCAAAAAATCTACGAAGCAGAAAGAGAAGATTTGTCTGAACTGGAAAATGAGTTCAAAATCATAGAAGCCAAATACGAAGCGATCTTAGAAGAAAAACGACAAGCAATCGAAGCAGCGAAGAAAAGAGAAGAAGAAATCGCGAAAATTAACTCGGCAGCGAGAATGATACAGATCGCTTGGAGAAACTATGTTTTTACGAAGGGACAGAACAAAAAGGCGCAGAAAAAAACTGCGAAAAAAGGAAAGAAAAAAACAAAAAAGTTGTAAGTTATTTTTGTTGTAAATAAAAGTAAAAATTTCAAGTTGTTTTTTAGTTGTGTTCTAGTTCCCATCAAAAGGGTCGCCATAGATTTGTGGGCAGTTCCCTTCATGAGCACTGCACAGCATTCCAAAAGCAAGGTATCGTATACAGCTATTTCAAAAAAAGATTGGTGAAGGTTTTATTGCATGTTGCATAGTGTTTATCGCTATTGTGCTGCAGCAATGCATTCTGGGACTGACCAAACAAAAAAAATCTGTTTGATGTTCTTTTGTTAGGCGTTATTTGATTGAGTTAACAGTCCCAGAATGCATTGCTGCGGCAGACAAGTGATATACCAAAATGCATTTTGGGTGATGTCAATACAATCAGCGAATGGTCACAACAATATGTGATTTTCCCAAACTTTGTCTGCACGTTTTTCCGGCATATTTTCTACTGTACTGATATGATTTACATCATACACAATATATTTCCAGCTTGGTGTGCAACATGCAACAAAACCTTCACCAACCTTTTTTGAATAAGATGTGTGATCAAACTGTTTAGTCATCGTATTCCCATATCAAGTCTCCCAAATTCAAACCATTTGCATCATATAGCTTGAACCAAAACAGTATTTTGCAACCTTTTTTTTTTTTAACACAGAAACAAGAATGGTTTTAAAAACATTTTAGCCAGCCAGAAAGAGCAGAGTAGGAAACAATTTTTAAAAAAGTGGTTATTAATTGAAAGAGAAGGACAAAATAGACAAAACTGAAATAAAAATGATGGATTTTGATTTAATGATAAAATTCCGGTTCAAATTGTTATTCACTATATCATGTTTACAGCAATGAACACTATTTTTTTCCTTCTGAAAAGAACTTTCAACTGTCCTTTTTTAGATATAATTACTACATTGAAGAATGGAATGTACATAATGTACTGTGACGTCACCTAATAACACTGACTGATCGATGTGGCCGTCTATATTCACCTGACAGACTGTGGATTATTCTTCAAGTCTTTCTTTACTTCATTTTTTATCAGTTGGTTCTCTGACTAAACTCAGTAGTTTGTCCATCTTAGCGACTTCATTCTCGGGACCCTTAGCCTTTTCCTGTACACAAAGAGATACAATTCGTTAAGACAATCAATAAGAATAAACCTATCCCCTTAGAGCACTTATATCAAGACAGCGCAACGAATCATGGTCATTATTTCTGCGCAAGGAATCATGGTCCTTATTATTTCTGCGCAAGGAATCATGGTCCTTATTATTTCTGCGCAAGGAATCATGGTCCTTATTATTTCTGCGCAAGGAATCATGGTCATTATTTCTGTGCAAGGAATCATGGTCCTTATTATTTCTGTGCAAGGAATCATGGTCCTTATTATTTCTGCGCAAGGAATCATGGTCATTATTATTTCTGCGCAAGGAATCATGGTCCTTATTATTTCTGCGCAAGGAATCATGGTCCTTATTATTTCTGCGCAAGGAATCATGGTCATTATTATTTCTGCGCAAGGAATCATGGTCCTTATTATTTCTGCGCAAGGAATCATGGTCATTATTTCTGTGCAAGGAATCATGGTCCTTATTATTTCTGTGCAAGGAATCATGGTCCTTATTATTTCTGCGCAAGGAATCATGGTCATTATTATTTCTGCGCAAGGAATCATGGTCCTTATTATTTCTGCGCAAGGAATCATGGTCCTTATTATTTCTGCGCAAGGAATCATGGTCATTATTATTTCTGCGCAAGGAATCATGGTCATTATTATTTCTGCGCAAGGAATCATGGTCATTATTATTTCTGCGCAAGGAATCATGGTCCTTATTATTTCTGCGCAAGGAATCATGGTCCTTATTATTTCTGTGCAAGGAATCAAGGTCATTATTTCTGCGCAAGGAATCATGGTCCTTATTATTTCTGCGCAAGGAATCATGGTCCTTATTATTTCTGTGCAAGGAATCATGGTCCTTATTATTTCTGCGCAAGGAATCATGGTCATTATTATTTCTGCGCAAGGAATCATGGTCCTTATTATTTCTGCGCAAGGAATCATGGTCCTTATTATTTCTGTGCAAGGAATCATGGTCCTTATTATTTCTGCGCAAGGAATCATGGTCCTTATTATTTCTGTGCAAGAAACCATGATCTATAGTTTTAAAGAAGAAGGGTTAAAAGAATATTGGAAAGAAAAAGAGAATGAAAGACAAAAGGAAAAAAGAATAGGAAAGAAAAGAATTGATAAAAAGTAAAAGAAGAAGAAACAAAGTAAAAAGAAAAAGAAACAAAGTAAGCAAGGAAAGAAGCAAGCAAACAAGCAAGCAAGAAAGGGAAGAAGTGAAATGAAATGAAATGAATACCAGATTTAAAGGACGGACCAAGTAGGAAGAATTATCATCACTGACATCTTCACTAGCAGAAAGATCTGGTAGATATTCCTACTCGAACAGAAGTACAGCATATAGTTATCAACTCTACAGAAAGATGTTCGTTTGCAATATGTTCCTCATTATAAGATGACACAAGGCATGGGAAGGCATTCATTCGGCTGTCAGGAAGCTGAGAGCCAGTACAACACAGCTAAACAAGAAACTGGAGACAATGGGAACAAGAGGGGTAGTAGAAGAATGTACCATGAGATAGGAAAAGGGTACATGTAGAGAATGAAGAGAGCTACAGCAAAACCTGGAAAATGGGAACAAGAGGGGTAGTAGAAGAATGTACCATGAGATAGGAAAAGGGTACATGTAGAGAATGAAGAAAGCCAGCAAAACCGAGGCCCTAAAGGTGAGGCGCCCTTTTAATTTTCCTGCTAGCAAAGGTGTAGTACATATATATCAGTAACGTAGTTGTAGTGTGTGTGAGTGACAGTGGGCCATATTGGAAACCAGTATTCATTTACTGAATTTGTATCCCACTATAAACAAGTGATTAATTTATTTTTACATGTGTAGAGAACACAAACTGGACGCAAACTTTTACCTTGGGGTTTGTAGCTTTTCGTAAGTTTGGTGAAAGTTTGAGTGACGTAACATATCCCCTAAAAGAAAAAGTTATCAGTTTACTGATGAAGAGAATCAAAGGTTTATTTGTGCATATCTCACAAGAATATACCTTGGCTAGATTCACCTGAATGACCTTGAAACAATGGTTCCAAGTCGAGGCTAGACTTGATAAATACAGTAAACGTATGAAAACATCAAGTCTAACCTCGACTTGGAACCATTGTTTCGTGGAGACTCAAGCGAATTCGGGGGAAATCTATTGAGGGACTTGATTGGTTGATAGCCATAATACAAACTGATTGGCTTGAACAGATTTTGTTTGAGCATAAAACGTCACGGCACGGTTACGGCGCGGCGCGGACACGGCACTGAATGTCGAATCAGTGTCGAATGTTCCCATACACGTCACGGCACTGACACGGTCACGGCAAGGCGCGGTCCGTGCCTCAAGTTTTTCATAGTCATACGAAAACTGCTCTAATGCCCATAGGATAATAACATTCACGAATCACGCGTTTTGATTGGTCAATACACATGGTATATTATAATGCTAACATACCTATCATCACCTACAACCAGTATTGGGTGAACAGGATTGAAGGACAAGTGGGTCAATTTGGACTTCTTTTTCGCCACAACTGAAAGTACAGTAGTTTAACGTTTAGTCATGTGACAGTTTATCTACATGTGATTGGTCAGAATGATGCAGATTTTTTATGCACTAACCTGACTGTTCACAGAGAGGTTCGTACTTGTTTGTATTCAAATCGTAAACATGAATCTAAAAACAAAAAGAATACATCTTTATTAGTAAGGTTCGACAACCCTTAAATCAATCACGTTACTGCGATTCTCAATATTCTGGGAACTCAGACATTTCAACGGATTGTTGTGAAGTTGGTTGCTTCAGGGTTTGATCTGTGAGTTAGCCATGCCCTGACTTAGATCAGCCCAGAGGTTGTTTCAGGGTTTGATCTGTGAGTTAGCCATGCCCTGACTTAGATCAGCCCAGAGGTTGTTTCAGGGTTCTATCTGTGAGTTAGCCATGCCCTGACTTAGATCAGCCCAGAGGTTGTACCTTTCCATCAGCAGTACAAGCAGCAAAGACAGTTGATGCATAAGGAGCCCACGTGACGTCACCCACTGAACTATTGAGGTCAAAGGTGAACATTGGCTCTCTGGAAAAGGATTACCACACATTAGTATCGCATCTATTATACAGTGCTTCTATCAACATCACGTGCAATTACTAGAATTTTAATGCTTCTTAAGAATGATTAATTGCGCGAAGTGTGTTTTGTTGTTCACATTGCTGATAGGCTAAGAAAAGAGCAGGAACCGGTTGTACGAAGCCTGGATAGCTCTATGCATCAGATAAATCCTTATCCAGCAGATAAAACCTATACAAATTCTATACACCGAATAACTCTTATCCAGGCTTCGTACAACCGGCTCCAGTGTGTTATATTTTTTCCGCGCGTGGTTGCCTTCAAGCCTACAACAGTCTTCTTTCTCAACATCCAAGATATACATACAAGTGAGTGTGGTCCCATATTTTAACTGTCCAGTCAGCACTCGATGAAATAAAGATTTTCGGGTGGAAATGATTCCATTTGACGGAGTACACTGCCATGTGATGTGCCTGGAGATATCAATAGTATATACATTTAATATTGAAGAAAACATTGAATAGCTTTTGTTTGTGTTTATCTGGGGGTGGGGGTGGGGTCACGAGGGTCGAGGGGGGGGGGGGGGAGGGGGAGATTGAAAATTCTTTTTCTAGCTTCCAGGAGGCTAGAAGTTGTCAGAAATGAGGGGGGTTTGCGAGAAATGGCAGATTTCAGATTTTCAGATTTTTTTCCTCGTACACCACTTATTGACAAGAAAAAAAATTAATGGGTGAAATAGTTTTAAGACTTATCAAAGTTAGGTACCCTAGTAAAAGGCAGATCTAAGGGCGGTTCACTCAGTTCTATGGTTCCTCCCCGGTTCCTGCCAAGGAATGCCTTGAAAATATGTGAAAACTAAAATCTCTCAGAACGTAACCTTTGATCATGTACGGGGGGGGGGGGGGGGACTATCCGATCCCCATGCACCCCCCTGCACTAGACATTTGCGCCTTAGGTACGTAAATAAAATCCAAACATCCTAGTTTCTCCTGAGAGGTGTGCGTAGAGTATATTTGCGGCCATTTTTCAAGACCGTGCAAAACTCTGCCATCAACTCGGTTGGTAAGTTTGAAGACTCCAAGGACCTTCTTACCTCAAATGTTTCGAGGAACTGACTGGAATACGTCTTGGAGCACTTGTGGATTTTGCCTTCTTCAGTACCTTCACAAACAAGTAGAATGATGCACTAATTAATACAACCCTTGCACGTGACGTCAAAGCAGCTCAATTTGGAGGACTAAACAAAAGAATTTCAATCTCTTGAAAATTGGAACCCATTGTTTTGTCCTCCAAATTGAGCAGCATTCGGACGTGCTGCAAGGGGTCTATATACATGCTGCAAGGGGTCTATACATGCTGCAAGGGGACTATATACATGCTGCAAGGGGACTATATACATGCTGCAAGGGGTCTATATACATGCTGCAAGGGGACTATATACATGCTGCAAGGGGACTATATACATGCTGCAAGGGGACTATATACATGCTGCAAGGGGACTATATACATGCTGCAAGGGGACTATATACATGCTGCAAGGGGTCTATACATGCTGCAAGGGGACTATAAACATGCTGCAAGGGGACTATAAACATGCTGCAAGGGGACTATATACATGCTGCAAGGGGTCTATAAACATGCTGCAAGGGGTCTATACATGCTGCAAGGGACTATATACATGCTGCAAGGGGACTATATACATGCTGCAAGGGGACTATAAACATGCTGCAAGGGGACTATATACATGCTGCAAGGGGTCTATACATGCTGCAAGGGGTCTATACATGCTGCAAGGGGTCTATACATGCTGCAAGGGGTCTATAAACATGCTGCAAGAGGGCTATAGGAAGCTTTTTTAAAAACAGCTCTTTATGAACATGACTTACCAACGAGAAATAAGTAGTCTATCGTTTTGTGGAAGTCAAAGGAAGTACCACACCCTAAACAGCAATCAATATATCATTATTATCCACTTATCATACTAATGGACGAATATCAATACTACATTCTCATTGGTTGATGGCGGAATGCTGGGCTTATCATGTGACGTCATAGCCGCCATGTTGGATGACTTGAACAAAAGATTTGGACTTCTTATATTTTGTTACGTCATCC
Source organism: Anthopleura sola (assembly GCA_023349425.1). Lineage (NCBI taxonomy): Eukaryota > Metazoa > Cnidaria > Anthozoa > Actiniaria > Actiniidae > Anthopleura > Anthopleura sola. The sequence goes on along the minus strand of JALHLI010000034.1, from coordinate 232,318 downwards.
AACATGGCGGCTATGTCTTTGTCTTTGTGATGTCAAAGTCGCCATGTTTTGTTATAAATGTCATCCAACATGGCGTATGCACGTATGCTGTGTGCTCTCATAATGCACGCACCTCCAACCAATTAGAACGCGATATTTATAACAGTATTTTATAAAAAGCCAGTAGTGAGGATAATATATACCTAGACTCACTATGTGGGTACCATCGGGTCCTTCAGTGTTATATTACATACCTAGACTCACTATCTGGGTACCATCGGGTCCTTCAGTGTTATATTACATACCTAGACTCACTATGTGGGTATCATCGGGTCCTTCAGTGTTATATTACATACCTAGACTCACTATGTGGGTACCATCGGGTCCTTCAGTGTTATATTACATACCTAGACTCACTATCTGGGTACCATCGGGTCCTTCAGTGTTATATTACATACCTAGACTCACTATGTGGGTACCATCGGGTCCTTCAGTGTTATATTACATAACTAGACTCACTATCTGGGTACCATCGGGTCCTTCAGTGTTATATTACATACCTAGACTCACTATCTGGGTACCATCGGGTCCTTCAGTGTTATATTACATACCTAGACTCACTATGTGGGTACCATCGGGTCCTTCAGTGTTATATTACATACCTAGACTCACTATGTGGGTACCATCGGGTCCTTCAGTGTTATATTACATACCTAGACTCACTATGTGGGTACCATCGGGTCCTTCAGTGTTATATTACATAACTAGACTCACTATCTGGGTACCATCGGGTCCTTCAGTGTTATATTACATACCTAGACTCACTATGTGGGTACCATCGGGTCCTTCAGTGTTATATTACATACCTAGACTCACTATCTGGGTACCATCGGGTCCTTCAGTGTTATATTACATACCTAGACTCACTATCTGGGTACCATCGGGTCCTTCAGTGTTATATTACATACCTAGACTCACTATGTGGGTACCATCGGGTCCTTCAGTGTTATATTACATACCTAGACTCACTATCTGGGTACCATCGGGTCCTTCAGTGTCATATTACATACCTAGACTCACTATCTGGGTACCATCGGGTCCTTCAGTGTCATATTACATACCTAGACTCACTATCTGGGTACCATCGGGTCCTTCAGTGTTATATTACATACCTAGACTCACTATCTGGGTACCATCGGGTCCTTCAGTGTTATATTACATACCTAGACTCACTATGTGGGTACCATCGGGTCCTTCAGTGTCATATTACATACCTAGACTCACTATCTGGGTACCATCGGGTCCTTCAGTGTTTTCTGATCCCAGCTTTAGTGTTATAATATCAGTGAACAGCAATTCGCTCTGTGTATACAAGCAAATATGATTCTTTTAATAACGTGAAAATAAAAGAATCCCTAAAGAATGCTGGAAGAATACCCTGGGACATATGGACAGAATCCCTCAAGATGTTTAAGAATCCTTGAGACAGGGACAAATTCCTTGGGAATGCTGGAAGAATCCCTCGGGAATCCTAGAAAAATCCCTCAAGATGCTGAGAGAATCCCCTGGGATAGTTGAATAATCCCTCAAGATGCTGAGAGAATCCCCTGGGATAGTTGAAGAATCCCTCAAGATGCTGAGAGAATCCCCTGGGATAGTTGAAGAATCCCTCAAGATGCTGAGAGAATCCCCTGGGATAGTTGAAGAATCCTTCAAAACATCTAAGAATCAAACAGTGGATAAATCCGTTGGGAATATTTGAAGAATCTTTTAATGATCCTAGAAGAATCCCTCGTAACAAGCTAGCATTTATGAATGCCAATCTAATTATATACTTGCTACTGGTATGTAAAAAGCCGAGCCAAACACAGCACACACCATCACAGACCAGAGGCCATGTGACAGTAAAGCTAGTTACAGCATGTAATGGTAGTGAATTGTAATGTAAGATACCTTAACAATTGTCCATTGTACAATCCGACCATCCGAAGACACAGAGAAAAAATTCAAATTATTATCCAAGTCGTCTTTCTGCCACTTGACCTGCAACAAAAACAATTAATCAATATCTAAGCTTTTCATTCGTAATAATGTTGCCCCTTGCTTGTCATACTGACCCCCCACCCCACCCAACCACACACACATCCCCAGGTTCTGTAGTCAATACATCCATCATCCCATTAGTTCACATTAAAAGGGCTGATACATTAAAATAGAGACCAATAAACATAGACTCGCATCTGTTCTTAAATAACGTCACATTTCTGAACTTGTCATTCTGATAAAGACAGGGGATAAAGACTGCCACAGATGCAGGACAGATGTCCTGTTTTTACGAACTTTTACGTGTGAAAACCGTGAATCTATTCTTATTTCATGAACACCTCACGTAAGAGCCTCAAGTCTACTATAATTATATACATATATTAGCTGCTTACCTGCCATACTGGGTCTGTATGTTTACCAGTCTTAGCAGTTGACCTGTACAAGACCTTTCCTGCCTTATCATTAACACTATAGACTGAAACACTGCCTGTGGAAAGAATAGCGAAACAGATAACCTGAGTACATCATGTTAGTGATTATACTGATCTTGTACTAACAAGAGAGCATAAATAAGAGAGGAAACTTCTTAATACCGCGTTCGCCATGTGAATTGCCGGTTGGGCTATTTTTAGCATCCAAAGTCGGTTGGTTTTAATTTTTTGATGGCATGGATGTGTGTGTGCGTGCTCAAAAACAACATACTTTTTGTCGATTTTTCTAACTTTTTTCGACAAAATCTATTAGATAAAGCAAAAAGATCAGGATTGGTTATGTTCTGTTCTCTGATAAAACACGACTGAGGCTGTTGAACACTCAAAAAGACGCGAAATTTATGTTTTCCCAAAAAATCTTTACATGCTTTCGCTACTTCCAGGTTTGAATGAAGCACAACATTTTTGACGCACAGGAGTAGGGTATGGCGAAAATTGTTTGTAGGCGGATGCTAAAAATAGCCCAACCGGGAATTCACATGGCGCGCGTGGTATTAAGAAGTTTCCCTCTCTTATTTATACTCTCTTGGTACTAATGATCATTACTATTACATATATGACCTTACCATCATAGTGACCTAGTGCTATCATGTGAGGGTGGTCGGGATGATAATCGATACACATGACTCCACTTTCTGTTTGGAAGGAAAACCTAAAACAAGAGAACAAGTTTGTGTTAATATTAGACTTGCTCCAAGCCGACCTCCCTGATCTCTCTGATATGCGACTCTGACAAAGTTACAAGAGTAAAGGAAGTGGAAAAAAAGAAAACGAAGCGACCTTCAAAGTCATGAGAGGTCGACTTGTTCCTCGTGGAGGATTTTTATTTTCATTTCGCGCCAAAAATGGCATGTATTTCTGGAGCGCGCGCTAAATTCTCGTACGTTGACAAATATCGCGACCATAATTTGGGTCGCTACAATTTATTTCTTTATTTAACTTCGCCTTTTAAAAACAAAATGAGTGATCAGTTTGGTAGATCGGTGACTGGGAGGAAAAAAAAATGAAAACAAGAAATAGTGAATTGAATGGCGGGGACACCACAACAGCTTTCGCCAATTACTGTGGGCCCTTAAACAATTACAATTGGCGGGAAATAAGTTATTATATGAGATTTGTCAGCAGGCTGGTGCTGTACTATAGAACACGGGGTCCCCTTCGAGGTACATTGCACCAATTCCCAACCCCTTAAGACTCCCATCCACATCCATTATTAACCCATTAAGAAATCATTAGTAAAGGCCAGACACTGAGGGTGACTTACTCAGGATATGTAGGGTTTTTTAGCGTGTACATGCAGACCATACCATGTGACTGCTTCAGGAAGTCATCTGTGGGTGAATAATAATTCTATTATAACTTATTGCGTTTTTAAGCTGACAATATGGGTTTATGTTGGCAGCTACTTGGGAGAAAATATATTTAGTACTGGGTGTAGTCGCGAAGCAGGGTATAGAGGTAGTGCCACCCCTCCCTAAATTATCTCATCTGGGGTCCAGGCTTTGATACCTCGACTTCACATCACACATGAATAAAGCTTCTACTGACTCTACTTTAATATTTTCTCCAGTCGTCATCCCTTATCAAACCCAACAGGATGCTCACAATTCTGAGCCTGGCTCCCTGTGGCCGTCCGTATGAGGGAATTTTATCTGCCAGGGATTTAGCACTTGCATTCACGTTGTCTGGAAATTAACCTCCTCTATAAGAAGGATCTATTTTTAGGTACGCTGCACCTGCATATTTTCGGGGATAAGAGATGAGCGCAGTCTGCAAAGCTTGGGCCACAGTACGAGGTTATGTAATTCGGTGGGTTCTAGGGGAAACTTTGAGAAATCATACCATAGAGGCTACTGTAATACTAGTTTGGTTAATTTAGCTTACATGATCCACAAGAAACAGCAAAGAAATCCTGGTACATTGGGTTCCTAAAACAATATCAAGATAACATGAAATTAGTAAGAAAATAATGGTTGGTTTGAGCTGCAAGGAGGTTGAGGAAAAACTGGGTTGAGTTGGTATTGCAGTGCATTGTGGGACTATTTTAGGGGACATTTCCAAGATGTGTCTATATCGTCCCTAAACAGTCCCACAATGCACTGCCATGTCAACTCAACCCAGTTTTTTCCCCTCAACTTTGAAATAGCTAATAATGATTATACCCCGTTTAAGCTAAGATTTCATAGAGCAGATTTAATGCTAGTATAGAAAAAGTTTATGAATGCCGCAAGGGTAATGCACCAATGGAAATAAATATTGATATTGGCGCAATATAAGTCAATAAATATTATTATTATTAATATTATTATTAATACAGAGTAGCCACAGATGGCACACCAGCAGAGGTACACAGTGGGCACCCAGGAGACTTTCAGGAAAGTCTAATACGAATCTAGTTTCTTTTAACTTAGTTAAGGGGGAGTGTAGCCCTACACAGATGTTCTTATGTTGTCACATTGTCACACAATACTTCTCGCCCCACAAAGATGAAGAAATATGTTGTGTGACAATGTGATGACCCTAAAAAGTCAACTAAATGGGATGTTTGAGGGAGTGGGTAAGCACAGAAATTATGTAATTAGCTAACAACCAACTTCTAATTTTTTGTTGTTGAATATATTGTAATAATAATTAAGGTTGTAAATAAATATTTTGTTGTTGTTGTTGTTGTTGTTGTTGTTGTTGTATGAAGCAGTAGTTTAATATTCTGGTGATGAACAGGTATTACTTACCAACACAATGAAGTCACAGCAAGTTTTCTCGCTTTCTCAAAAGAGAATTTCCACAAGGGTAATAACGTACCATTGGGATCTCTGAATTCATCAGAGGGATCTTCCCAGTATTTGAAATCTAAAGTTAACAACATACAATAATTAACAATTATTTGCCGCAGGTTAGTAAAGAGGGGTAATAGGCAATGTACATAAAGGCTCACAAAGCACTCTGGGAAAGTGAGTTCTTTAAAAATGTAACAGGGAAATCAAAGGAACTGTCAGAAAACAAATTACTCTGTTATTTTTGTCTGCTGAAATCCTTCTATTTCTATAGAAAATGTTGAAGGAAAAATTATCAGATGAATTTTTAGAGGAGCCAAAAAAGCATAAGAACTCACTTTCCCATATTGCTTTATGCTAGAATTTCAAGCTCATGCACATGGGCTATTATGAATGGAACCCACTATTCAGAAAATAGCCAGTAAAGTTGTCAGTTACCTTGAGCAATATCATCAAACGTGTTTTGATTCACCATCCTCTCAACTATCTTGGATGGTTTCCCAATCCTTGTGATATCATCACCCTAAAAAAATATTATTCATTATTTACTGAAGGTGAAGTGACTATCAGTGAATGTACAGCTTTTGAATAAGAATACATATGTAGTCATTGCATACATTTACATGTAAGGGGTGGTCATTTGTGGTAAAATGCCGCAGGACACAGGATTGAGGTAAAAATAGTGCATGATTGAATCCAGACCCTGTTGGATATATAGGTAACTGCAATAATGTGTTGTCATGGCCATGGTACTTATACGTATTAGGAACATTAATTTTACCTGGATCTCTGTCTGTGTGAGTTTCTTTTTCTTATCCTCATCTTTTTTGAGAGTCTGTGCTTTTCTTGATTCCTTTTCTTTGATTTTTTCCTAAAAATATGCAAAAAAACCACCATAAACAAACAAACTATATAAAGCCAAGTTGAAATAAATAACTTTTGAACTGAGAATTTAATCTATTCTATCATGCTCGCATACATTCCCAGCTGAATTTTGTATGGGATAAAATATCAATACCAGTGCGGCCTAAATCAAGCTGACATAACTTGGCTTAGTTTGAAAGCAATAATTATTATGCTCCATACAAAATAACTGAGTGGGTTGCTTTATTTCGTCACACCCCTGGGTTATATTTAACTGGACAAGAACGTAAGGAGTTTAAATAAGTACTCGCAAGCAGTATCTATGACCAGGGTGTTGCATGTAGAGAGAGAGAGAGAGAGAGAGCTGCGCAGTGGTGCTGGGGAATAATTGGGTATCTTCAAATAACCAAAATATGGAATTTCTGGTAGGATGGGTCTGAACCAATTCCTGGTGGGGGAGGGGGTGTGGAGGGGTGTACTTAGATATTTTCCTATACTATACACTATGATATATGAGAGAACTGTAGGAACATATAAATATTTGATACCTGTCGTTGTAGATCTTCAACATAAGCATCATATATCTCCCACTGAAAGATGAGAACATAGAATTTCATTTAGGAAACATTATTATTACAGCACTTCAATTATAGTTTTCATACATACTAGTTATACTGACAATGCTTTTGGCTGGTATATATACCATAGAATATCCCAGGGGTATTTGAAAATCACACTTCATGGAAAAATGAATCGGCCATTCACCCTTCATGATCACATAAAAAGTCTAGGGGACCCTGATTATATGTTTCATTTCATATCTCATCTGTATGAAATTTTTACGATTGTATTAGGAGTTATTTCTTAATTTCTTAATTATTAATCATCATTTATTTAATAAATTATTAATTAATAATAATAATAATTTATTACCGGTAATTTTTTTATCAGAAAATCAAACACAAAGTGAATTAAATATAAGTAAATAATAATAATAATGACTTTATTTAAAGAGGATAAAAACACGTAATAGTGTAAATACACTAATAAACTTGTGGTCCTCTATATACAATAAAACTATAAACTATGCAATAAAACTATAAGACTATAAAATATTATGAATTGTAAAAAGATAAACTGATATAAAACACAAATATACTATAATGTCAAGGAAAATGAAAAAACTAATTGATAATTTATTCTTATTAATAAGAGGAGTCCATTATTAAGCAATTGGGCCTATTATTCAGAATTGCCTTCATCCTCTTTTATCTCAAGTTATCTGCTGGATTAAGGTTATTTCAGTACCTGATTTGCTGTGGCAGAAAAGTTGGCCCTGGGTGGTGGTTCTGTAGCAGTACCTCTGTCCTAGAGAACATCAATCAATCAACTATATTTAAGTGACAGTCAATTTTAGCTAATTATAATATACAAGCTAATGGGGGACACAAGTTGCAGTAGTCATAATGTCCAGCTGAGTTAATCGCCTTTCCCAAAAGGAATTATGGGTCACTATTAATGTTTTGGTTAGCATTTTTCAAGCATTTTCCGAGTATACGATGTAGACTTTTCTTGTTGATTGAAATATAATTCCGTCATGGGTTCGACTAGCATCTACGATTAATTTAAAGAAGGAAGAACTTGTATTTCATAAATTCTCTTGGCAGAATAATGGGAAATGCTAATCAAGATACGATGTTGAATCCTCAATTGTGATTGGTTGACCTTGAGTTTGTCCTGAAGGTCAACTCAGCTGGATACTGTATATACGATTCTTACATGGTTTTTCTCAATAAATGTTTTAAGGACCTTTGAAATTTTAGGGAAGGGGCAAGGGGTGAGAGGGGATAAGGTTGGGTTATCAAGAAGTGGGGTGGGTATACGTAGGAGGTTTCTACAGCCACTCAACCCTTCCCCTCTAGCCTGCAGTCCCTGATATGATGATCTTTTGAGATTCTGTTTGTATATTTAGTTAAAAGCCTTACTCTATAGGGATTATTGTATGTCTGCGATGCTCTTTCACTGTAGTTAAACTGGTTGGTTAGCTTTTGTTCTTTTTTGGGTGGTCCTGAAGAGTCTGGTCTGGCTTTCTCTTCATCTGTCTTCTCCTGTAAATATATATAAAAAAATATTTATAATTTCATTACTGACTACTGATATATTTTTTTTATTTTATGTCATCATTATAAGGAGTTGTTAATTGACACACGACAAATGTGTTTATTATATATATGGCTTTGTTGGTACAATGCACGATTAGTTCTTCACTCAGCTTATATATCTGCATGAGTATCAGCATGCAGTGTTCCATAATGTAAATAGAATAAATAAATCTCTTTGTTATATACCAAGTGTCAATTAATTTAAAGTCCATTATTATTGTACTCTGATTGGGCAAGATGGTATCACGTGAACCTCAACAAGTTTCAATGTTTTCCTGGCAACAGCTCTCAGGGGACAATAATATGATATTTATTGGGAAATAACAAAACTGGAAGTGATTTCACAAGAAACGTAAGAGTTTTTCTAAGTTTTTGATGTCAAATAATTTAAAAAATCAAATAATTCTGTTGTGTTCTTTGACACTTTGAATATAACAAAACACTTATTGACTGGAACCTCAGGAAAGCAGTGTGTTTTGTGGTCCCTCAATGGTGATGTTTCCCTTGGCTATGCCTTGGCAGCGCACACCACAAATGGCCATGCTATATATCCACAAATAATGTATTTATTACCTTTTCCTCCTCTGGTTTGTTCTCTTTATCTGCTTCCTCATCACCAGCCTCACCTCCTTCAGCTATGAATAAAATTAAAAATCAATTAGTAACTAAACAAAGTTAACACATGATTATACAATTAACATGAAAATAAACAAAATAAAGTGATGGAAAGACAAACTAACTAAACTTGGAACTTCAGAAACAACTTCTTTTCTGTTCCAATAAGAAACCTTATCATATGTCCCATACAGCCCTGCTAGCATGCTCTTATAAAATGTTTTGGAAATGTTACAGAAGGAAATGTAGTATGAAACATGAGTCCTGCTCATGGTGGAAAGAATCCTGGGCACCCAACCTGCTTCAACAGTGGATGGGGAATATACACTGTAGATGATGATGAAAAAGTAAGTAGGTAGAAAGGTAGGTAGGTAAATTATTACTTGTTTATTGTCATACAATACAATGTAAACAATGTAGTTCACTAACAACGTTAGCCCATTAATTACATACAATATGACCACTTACCATCAGCCTGTCCTTGGCGCATTCTCTGTCTCCTAGCTTCATCTGAATCCTTATGCAGCATATTCCTGAATAATAAGAATATACCAGCTCTCTTGAGAAACATGAAAAACAACACCTCTGGACTGTCACTATCAGTGATATTAATTATTATAAGGTTTTTGTAGTTGTTTTTTTCCCAGTCCTTTATCCTAAAAATTACATACTGACATACCCATCCAAAGCAAAATGTATTGCAAGCTGATCAACACTGGATGTCTGTTTATAACATCTTTCCTGTGGATAAAACAATTTCTATTTAGAAATATTTTAACATAAATATCTTTTTACCATAACTGTGAAATTTCTCACTCGCTGATTGTTCAAGAGCCATGGTAAATAAGAGGACATACCGACAAATTGCTCGTGCACAGAGCTAGTGCTTGCTCCAAACATTTTTTTCTTTCAAACTTTTCTTTTTTTTTGGATCTTTCATTGGACTTTGTTATGGTAAAAAACAAATTTCCGATAGTTTTGCATGGTGTGTCATCTTAGAAGGGATGGGACGGCCATTAATGTGATCATCCGAGCCACTTAAAGGTGACTAACCATTTGCAGATATTATTACAAAGGCAGCACCTTCTCCTCAGTTATTTTAAGACCTGAGTGTCGGTCCAGCCAGGGCTTGAACCCATGAACTCCCGCACAATAGTCCGATGCTCAACCAACTGAGCCAACCGGTTGGTGGTGTGCACATACAAAACCTCACTGAAATTTTCTATCCAAGATAATAATGAATAATATTCAACATACTTTGAAGTTGTATCTGACTATATTGCTGGGAGCATGTGGATTATTAGCTGTCAAAATTCTGGTAAACTCTTCTTTGAGTTCTGCCTCAGACAGTTCAAGTTGATCATCTGGCTTGATGAGCTGCTTGGGCTGAAATATCATAAAATTAATAAAGCTGTCAACTTATTTTCATGCTCTGTTCAGTGAACACACTCATTAACTCTCTGAGAGATATTGGGATACTTTAAAACTCTAAGAGAAAAAGTTTTAAGATTGTAAATGTCCAATGTAGTGTTTAATACCCTGACCTGCATCCATTCATCCATGTCATCCCCCATCTGTGTCATATCATCTTCATCCTACAAAAAGAATTTAACTATTAAACGCAATATTAAAACCCAACAGTACCAATAAACTATTTATTCAAGGTGCACAAATTTTAACCTTGCGTTTAGCTTTGGCTGTAGTCGTTTTACTTGATGATTTGACAGCAACATTGGACGGTGTTGGCCCGGGCTTTTTATCCTAAAATAAAATAAAAATCACATATTTTTCTGCCTAGCTCAAGAGAATAACTTTAGAACACTAAGATGGGTTAAACTGTGTATTGATTATAGTTTTATATTCAGCAGAAAAGGTTATTAATCACGTAGAAAGGTTACTTGAACAATGACTTGAGCTCATCGTTTTAATGTTTATGTTTACAAACGTTCTGAATATCAGCGTCAAAAATAACTTTAAACCCCACAAAATTATTAAACTTACCAACTTAGCTTGCTTTGGATTACCCTTTTTCATTTTGGACAGATTTTCTACTAAAAAGAATGGATTTTTAAAGCGTTTTTCAAAGCAAAGTTTTGCAGTTTTTTTCAGAAAACCAGACTTTTGCCGTTGTTATGGTAACATGACCTTCTCTGCGCAGACTCAGTAGAGTTCATTACCCATGAGTCTATGCGCATTTTACCACAGGGATCACATTATTAAATTGTTGTGAGCAACATATCAGTTTCGGCGATTTCTTTTTTGAAATCATATATATATGTATTTTTTCTTTGTGCTTTTTTACCTTTTTCATTTTCCTTCTCATGTTCTCTGTCTTTCAAAATGAAGAAAAATACTATCTTAACAGCTTTGACTTAGGCAATATGGGAGAATCATGGACTAGGATTTTGCGGAAATTTCTGGTCAGGTTGAGAAACAAAAAGTCGGATTTCTTCCCAGGTTTTTATACCTTACAACACCCCACAGCAAGTGAAACCAGCCCGAAGCACCCTCGGGAATGGCGGGGGGGGGGGGGGGGGGGGATATCAAGTCCCGCTCGGCATTTTCGACGGGACACAGGATATAACCACTATGTTCAGTACAAGGAAAATAATAAAAGCGCTCTTTCTCGTCTTGTACTGTTCGCCTTTAGGAATGCATATGGCATATAATAAACGCATACACTGTCCCCTCCCTAAGTAGCAGCAAGGAGACGTCAGTTCCACAAGGTTGTAGGAATTTTTCAAACATTTTGTTGATCAATTTTCATATTACAGGTAATACACTTGTGGAAGATTTATTGTTATAAATATAGTTTAGCAATCCATTTAGTTTTTCCAGAAAAAAATGACTTTACTGCTCGACTTGTACGTATTGCGCGCAAGCGATTTTCGCCGACAAGAAAAAGGCTGCACTTTGATATCATCTCACTTCTAACATAGAACGGTGACACCCATTTTTTATTTGCTCACGGAACTTCTATGAACCCACGTTCCTCTTGGTCAGCACCGAGAACAGTATGGCACTGTTCCAAATTCTTCTTCCACTTACGCCGCTCTAATCAGTAGGCCCGTCTACAAACAATTTTCGCCATACCCTACTCCTGTGCGTCTAAAATTGTGTGTTTCATCCTGAAACCTGGAAGTAGCGAAAGCATGTAAAGATTTTTTAAGAGAAACATAAATTTTGTGTCTTTTTGAGTGTTCAACAGCCTCAGTCGTGTTTTATTAGAGAACAAAACATAGCCTCATCTTTTTGCTTTATCTAATAGGTTTTATCAAAATATTAAAATATTTATGCTCTCTTGATTTCAAACGTAACGTTTTTATGTTTTTACTTTTGTGAATACTCATCTGTGTTGGTGAATTAATTTCTTGAGGAACTTAAACTTTTGATCACAACACATAAAGAAGTTGGAACTAATTGACTGCAAAATTTTCGACTTTAATTAAAACCGCGCGCGCCATGTGAATTCCCCGGTTGGGCTATTTTTAGCATCCAAAGTCGTTTGGTTTTTAATTGTTTGATGGCGTGGACGTGTGCGCACGCCCTCAAAAACAACATACTTTTTTTCGTCGAGTTTTCTCACTTTTTTTCGACAAAATCTATTAGATGAAGCAAAAAGATCAGGATTGGCTATGTTCTGTTCTCTGATTAAACAAAACTGAGGCTGTTGAACATTCAAAAAGACTTGAAACTTATGTTTTTCTCCAAAAATCTTTACATGCTTTCGCTACTTCCTAGTCCAGAGAATTAGTCCAGAGTTAGTGTAGAGTTAGTCCAGAGCTGGACGAGCTGGACCCACTTTTATCGATGCGTGCGCGGCGAAAACGAGTAGTGGAAGGAGACTGGCAAGGCGTAAAGATAAAAGTGGGTCGAAAATTTTTGCAGGTAATTAGTTCCAACTTTTTTATGTGTTGTGATCAAAAGTTTACATACCTCCAAAAAAAACCCAGTTTTTCCTATTTACCAGGATTTTACACTGCGATATTGGTTTTTCAATAAACGACTAAAAACAATGCCCATTCCACCCCCCCACAATATCATGATGATGTTCTCTGATTGGTTCAGGTTACCTGACATGAACCAATCAGCGTCGATTATTATTTTCCCGCTCTTTTCATCACGTGACTTGTTGGTTTGCAGTTTTTCAAAGTTGGTTTTGTTTTTTGTTCTTCATCAACCAAGAATTTCTACTGGATTATTGCTCTCTTCCCAACAGCTTACTGACTTACATAACCAACCACATTGAAAGAAAATACCTCAACTACTGAATGCATTGACATTTGTTTGGAAAAGTCCAGAAAAGTTGGGGAAAATTTCGCTTTTTTCGAGAATCTCAAACTGGAAAATGTCCGCAGTCAAGACCTTCGTTTAGTCAGTATTTTGTCCTCTTTGATCTGATGTGAAAAGACCCAGGAAAAGAAAAACCAAAACCACAAGGAAAGTTTGTTTTGTAGACGTCTTGTTTTTGAGTAAAGAATTTGTTCTAAATATCCACGTTATTTATTTTCTTTCAGAGTCGAGGTGAGCTGAACAAAGACAAGTGAATAAACTGAGGTGAGCTGAATTATTGCTGATCTTCACATTGAAAATAAAACTAGATAACTATGATTATTGAACCACATTAGAATTATTTCTTGATTTATTCGGATTATTCCAGCTTGTATTAGTCGTGTAGTGTTTTCTTCGTTCATGTTCAACTAAAGTCTTGTACAAAACAAACCATCATTTGCCGCCATTTTTCACCACAAGTTTTTGTTGACTTCAAAACAAAACAAAACAAAACCAACTCAAAATACTATTTTATCAATCAAATGCTCTAAAATAAGGATAAATATTGATGGTTTCTTTCATTTGGATGGCAAATATTATGATTTGACAAAGAAAACAAGTATTTTTTCTGTTGTTCGTGTTTCAAGTCCAACTCACTTGTTCATAATATGAAGAAAAATAACTTTATTTGTTGAAAAAAGTCTCTTTTAACTTGGTTGAATAAAAATATTGATGAAAACAAACTTGTACTTGTATTGATATCAAACTACTGGACATTTGTCAAGAAATATTTTTGATTTTCAATGGATTTGTTTGAATATTTGTTGAGTAAAACAAGAATCATTTCAATCAACTACAAAGATAAAACTACAAGAATTTCTTTATTATTCAATAAAATATGTTATTATTTACAAAAACAGATTATTGTCTACTTGTTTATTATTGGTTCATTGTCTATTTTTTACATAAATAAGCTTAAGTTAGATTCATCTAAATCTCAATATCCACTCAACATCAGGGATCTGTTGTGTTACCCATTGTTCACATTCATCAGTTATTTTATTATTACCCAGTAAGTGTAACACTTTTACACGACAATCACCAGTTTTTAACACTGAATACAAACACTGAAGTCCAACATTTGTTATGTTATTACCACTTAGGTTTAGGTCAGTTATATTAGTACTACACAACATGTTAGATATTATTACAACACATTCATCGTCTAATTTACAAACCAACAGCCTCAGTTCAGTAACAGTAGAAATACTAACAAGAGAATTACACAACATTCTGATCCCTGATGCTGATAAAGATGAGTTATGAATGAACAATATATTAACAATAAATGACTGTGTAGATGTTAGATGTTGTTTAGTTTGTTCTGCGTTGATTAAATTCACTATATCTAATAAATAACTTATGTACAAACAATCGATATCAGTTATTAAACTAAATCTAATCAACCCTTCCTCACTACAGTATTTGTGTTTAAGGTTATTTATTACTCTGGTAGAAAACCCATCGTCTTTGTACTCGTACAGACAGGATAAAGTTAGCAGTTGATTCCTCTGATCATATACATTCTCTGGTTTGATATTTTCTATCAATTCTTCCATCAGTTTTTCATCGTTTTTTTTTGACAAAATCCCCGCTACAAACCCAAGCGTCACTGCGCTTGTCCTATATTTCTTCGGTATTTCTTTTTTCTCTACAAACGAATAAGCACAAAGATATTCGTGAATCGTTAGGTGTGTAAAGGTATATTCAAGTGGTGGTTTCTCGGATGGAGATTTTTTAACGCCAGGACAACAGTCAAGTAATCCACTCGCTTTCAGGTTTGTAATTTCTTCTTCTTTAAAATTGAATTTTTTCATTTCTTTTTCCTCGAAAATATATTTTCCTTCAATCATTAAATTCATCGCTAGTTCAGCTAGTTTATGTAATATTTCTTGTACTTTAGTTTCTTCCATTTCTTCGTATTTAGAAGAGGAATGTTTTTTGATAAATAGTTTAATAACTTGATGATAAAGTTCTGTTCTTGTGACGGGTAGTTTATCTGTGGTTTTTGATTCAGTCATGTACCATTTAATACAATAGCACATTAAATAACACATCACGGGGATGTGGCCAAAACTTAAAAGAATTTCATTGGCTTCCACTTGATCAATTATTTTTTTCTTCATGCTTTCGTTCTCTTTAAAATATTTTTTAATGTACTCCAGTACTTGAGGCGAAGAAAATCCTTGAATCTCGCATCTCACATCAAAGATAATTTTTTTTAATTCCTCTGCTTCGCCAGGCCTTGAAGTTACAACAACCACTGACTCTTTTAACATCTTGCCTTTCATGATTTTGGCTAACAGAGCAGGAACAGGGATTTTCTCATGAGGGTTGTTTGGGTATCTTGTTTCAAAGTCCCCTGTGATTTTCTCTCGATGTTTATACTCATCATAGCCGTCAAGAATTATGACTAGCTTCTCAGGATTTTCAATGATATACTGCAGTAATGGCTCATCCACAGCTGAATGCTCGTCTAAGAGGGAGGACTTATTCAACATATCACGCAAATCAACTTTTTCTTCTTCCGGAAGAAGAAATTGACGGAATGTCAACAGGAATACGAACTGAAAATCAGGTACTTTGGCTTTTTCTTGACCTTCCTCAAAAATTTGGTCATGAGACCAATCCCGCACCAGCTTCCGACAAAACAGAGACTTTCCGATTCCTCCTTTGCCAAACAACAAGATAGATTTAGGATTGGTCGTGCCAGAAGCTGTGGATTTCTGATCTTTTTCTGGGTAAACAAACATCTCTGAACATGTTTTCAGTGTTGTTCTACTTTCTGGAACTTCATCCATTTGCCTCCTGCCATATCTCGTTTCTTCAGGCCCGGGTTTCTTGAATTGTTTCTGGCCACGTTCGATAGTCACATTTGTAAAGATGTCATCGGTTCTAATTTTCTTGTCTTCTTCCTCCGCAAACAGGAGATCGGTTTGTTTTTTAATGGATGACTTCAGTTTTTCTGTATATTCTGGCAAGGTAAGGTAAGAATAATATATCTTAATTTTACTCCACCTATCCATCTATTTATCATAGTATATATTTATCCATCCATCCATCCATCCATCCATCCATCCCTCCCTCCCTCCCTCCCTCCCTCCCTCCCTCCCTCCCTCCGTCCCTCCGTCCGTCCGTCCGTCCGTCCGTCCTTCCCTCCTTCCTTCCGTCCGTCCGTCCGTCCGTCCGTCCGTCCGTCCGTCCGTCCGTCCGTCCGTCCGTCCGTCCGTCCGTCCGTCCGTCCGTCCGTCCGTCCGTCCGTCCATCCATTCATCCATCCATCCATTCATCCATCCACCCATTCATCCATCCACCCATCCATCCATCCATCCATCCATCCATCCATCCATCCATCCATCTATTCATCCATTCATCCATTCATCCATTCATCCATTCATCCATTCATCCATTCATCCATTCATCCATTCATCCATTCATCCATTCATCCATCCATCCATCCATTCATCCATTCATCCATTCATCCATTCATCCATTCATCCATTCATCCATTCATCCATTCATCCATTCATCCATTCATCCATTCATTCATCCATTCATTCATCCAAAAACGTTTTGAGGGGGGCCTTACCTATTCACCCTTCACAATTACTAGGCAAAGGATTTAAAAATTTCTAAGAGGTTTTTCGAAAGTTATAAGCTAATGATAAAACGAATTTGTGAAATGAATCGTTTCCTGATATGTGCAATGACGTCATCACTCTTGCGTAATTTATGACGTTATATTTTTTTAAATCAAAAAACAAGCGTGCATTTGGTCATTTTCACTCAAAAATAAGCGAAATTATAGCCGACAAAAGTTAAAACAAAGTTAAGCATGTGTTTTACTCTACGTTGAGCAAGTGGAAAAATATTTAGAATTTTCAAAATAACTTGTTATCCTGGCCTTATCATTGTTTTCAAAAATAATGGTTGACTTTGTTCCAACTAAATGTCAGCTATGATTTCGCTTATGTGTGGGTCAAACCGCCAAATGCATGTTTGCTTTTTTTATTTTTTCAATGAAAGATAACGGCATAAATTACGTAATAGTGATGACGTCATAACACATCAGAAAATGATCCATTTCACAAATTGGTTTCATGTATGAAGTTAAAACATAAGAAAATCCTCTAAGAGATTTAAATACTTTCCATAGCAACCGTAGCTGGTAAATAGGTAAGACCCCCTTAAAGTCACTTAACAAACTTTTATGCTCTTTAGTTGGGGAAGTGGATGGGATAATTGGATGGAAGGCAAGTGGAAATCTTTTAAAAGAGATAAATGTACTCATTTCTTGATAAAAATCCTATCCAGAGTCGATATATACCCTGTAATATTTGGCCATTTTTGACTACATCTAATTAGAAGACATATAAAAGTTTTGGTGTCAAATAAAAAAATATATATTCCCCAATAATTCATTAAAATACAGAAACCATTAGGGGTATATACTCCTAATATACTGAAGCTACAATTGTACATACCTTTGGCCTGTGAAGCATCTACAGCTGAATTCCCTTTCACTTTCTTAGTAAGAAGCTCCTTCATCTTTTGAAGTAATCTCTGCTCCATTTCTTCACACTCTTCAAGTGCTTCAATAAAATACTTTTCATCTTCGGGGTCCATTGCTTCTATCTTTAGTCTCTCAATGCCTGGTTTGTGATGAGGTCCACCCAGTCTCACCAACACATCTGAGATGGCACTCCAGTACTTCTCAAAATCACTGTCACTAACAGCTGTTTCTGTGGTGTGGCCATAAAGTTCATTCCTATAGTATTTCACTCTGGCCAAATCAGCTTCTCTACTCAGGTCTGTAGCAACAGGAGGCTTGTCCCATCCTGTTGGTGGGGGTGTTAAACCACATATGTTTCGTATCAATACAAATAACAGTGTGATGTCAAAATTTTCTGAAGTAACAGGTGTAGTTTTACTGGAAGGG
This sequence comes from Anthopleura sola, assembly GCA_023349425.1. Taxonomy (NCBI): domain Eukaryota; kingdom Metazoa; phylum Cnidaria; class Anthozoa; order Actiniaria; family Actiniidae; genus Anthopleura; species Anthopleura sola. The sequence goes on along the minus strand of JALHLI010000034.1, from coordinate 214,116 downwards.
TAGAGTCTGTCCCATTGTTGAATAGTTATAATCCTCTTTGCTCTCAGGCCCTTTAGAGTAGAATGTACTGCTGTACTGAGTAGTGTAGTGTGAAGGGAGCTTGGTGAATGGAACGAGTCAAATACATCTCTTAAGGCACGTGTTCCACCATCGATCAATAACTTAGAAAGGCGAGCAAAGTTGACATTTTCTTTACTTGAAGATGCCCAACTGGTCGCCATATCAGGTTTATCTCTGTCAAATAAAAAGTGGAAAATAAATACTTACAGTCCAACTAAGAAAACCGTGAACACCTAAAATATGTCTGGAATGTTTATGTGTTTGATCACAGCGCTGTCGAGCAAAGTAATTTCCCGTTTAAAAGTTTCAAACTTCATATTTTAGTTTTATTCTTGTGAAATTAGAAGAATTAGAAGTTTCTATTCGAGACAGATGGATACACGAGAGAAGGTTTTAATACGATCATTTTTCATGGTGGTGGGAAACATCTATTTTACAAGCAATGGTCTAAATAAACATTCCAGACATATTTTAGGTGTTCACGGTTTTCTTAGTTTGACTGTAATTATATTTGTCGAGATCTTTTTCTTCTTAAGACTGATGTAATGTTATGCATTCATCCAAGAATGGTCCTTTCATAAATGTAGATTAATCATTAACTTGGAAATTAACTTGGATGGAAAATAATGTTAAATTTTTAAGAAAAATGGAAATTAATTCTTAAGAATTTTGTAAACCGTAACGGAAAAAAATTAAGGTGGCTCGACCCAGTTTTCAGAGTGCGTGGGTACTTGAATTGAAACGTTTATATCTTCTGTTACAGACTAAAGTTAATCATGTTATTTTTACACTTACTAAAATGAACCAAAGTTTACATTGGTGTTAGTTTTTTAAATTGTGATGTCTTTGATTTTACATTTCGTCAATTATCTCGAAATCCTAAACTTTGAAACGATGTATCAGACCTTGTCAGTAGACTAAATGTTTGCTCATATGGGGAAGTTCAAAGAATTTCTATGAGGCCGTTTTTGACGGTAAAATCGGAGCAATTATTTTACTCAGATTGTATGGAGTGTGTATTTGGAAACAATTGTGAATGATATATATTCAATGAAATCATAAAATCTTTAAATGACTTATAGAATACGATTTTATCTCAAAATTAAAATTTAATGTTAAAACACGTCTCGAAAATTTCATGTATCAAACGATAATTGACCTTCATTTTCATTATGTTCCAAAAATCCCGCTTTGAAGTTTAGAAGCAAGTATTACTTTTTACTTCGAACTTTTGAACTTCACGTCTGACAGTTTTTGACATTGATAGAGACCCTTCAATCAACGACTCAATGACGTCATACTAACGGGTCAAAACGTATTCTTTTACAGACAACGCCACACAAAATACCTTAGCGCTTAAATTTCTCGATTTTCAACATAATTACCCACAATTACAATAGTTACAGAAAATAAATATGATTTCAATAATTCACTTGCAGTTAGTATGCTTACCTCTATATATATAGCTGTGCTCGTTCTGGTACTTCTCGCAGTTTCAATAGTCAATATTTGTGATTCCTTGGCTGCATGCAGTCGTTCTGAGCTTTCAATACCTAGAAAATACGAAACTCGTCAATTCAAAATCAATTGGAGGTTGAAAACTAGTTTAATCTTGAAATTCCTCTTTTATTGCAATTTTTTCTTATTTAGTTTACCTTAATGTTTCAATTTGAGGATTCACTCAAAGAAACCACGTTGGTCAAGACTCCGCTTTCACTTTCTTACAGCTTCTTTCCTTACTCGTAGAAATCTTTCGAAGATCAGCTTATTTCCTGTATCAGACCAACAAAAATGTATCAGCCATTTAGAAAAGGGACTGTTAAAAATCCCGATGAAACTTTTAGACTAGATTTGATTTACTCCAAGTCCGATACCACTGCGTGAACGATTCATTTCTTTACTGATTCCAAATCAAAGCTAAGTCAGTCAGCTATCTCTACAACATGGAATTGAATCTTGCAATCGCTACAAACAAACTTGGTTCTCAATACACCATATCTTCTTCATGTACAGACTTGGTTAGTTTATTGAAAGTTGAACATATGCTTATTTGATGTACAAAAAGGAAACTTGATTTTATCCAACAAAACGAAAGTCATACACAATGATGCAAAAACTGAACAAATAAAAATATAGTCTATCGCTATAAAACTAGAAAAACTTTAAGAAGTCTCTAAACCCTTACCTTGACTAAGTTAAATTGTACGTGTACAACGAAACCAATTTCTTTGCAATGTTGCCCTGCAAATTCTTCTTCGTCCTTATCTCTTTGTACTGTAGGGAGTTTCACTCTGGATAATTTGGGGCTGTGCCTTGCCCTGAAGGAATTGTTCTAGCAAACTATCACGTATCCTTAGCCAATCAAAACAGTTGTTTTTCCTGTTTGGTGACCGCAAAACCGGTTATCTGGTTATATGCATATTGTGAAACTATTCTCAACAGGAAGATTACACCCAACGCTAATCATACGACCCTGGGTTCAAACCCTTCACTTTGTTAAGAATACAGATCTAGTCAAATATGCTGTCGTACTTAAGCCTTATTTGTACAACTACGCGTAGTGATTGGATGATTGCCAATGAAGTTGGCTAACATATGGAAGTTTCAGGAGTTTTGAGTTTGTTACGGAAGTGCTTCATTTCTTTTGTTCTAAAAAGGGGTAAAATGGTTTACCCTCCATACAGGGAAGTGTACATTGGCTGTTGCACATTGAATACAATATTAAAGTATTTTCGTTCGACCTCTAAAAATTATCTAAATCTTCTAAAAATTCATCGAATTTTAAATCTCATCACTTCGTTGGCATATTTAGATTTTTGAAGGACCAAAAGCTAGTTTTCATTATTCCGTTACTTAGGAGTATGATTAGTTTAAGAACAAAAACAACAACAGGAAGCCATTTCATTGCTAAAAAAGGACATTCTAGAAGGGTGGTGGGGTATTTGATCGAATTGGAATTTAGCTTGTTAGGATTTGCAAAGAGAGGAAAACCCAAGAACCTGGGAAAAACACTTGAATCAAGGGAAACAACTAACAAACTCTATAGACAATGTGCATCAAAGCTCACAAAGCATTCTGGGAAACAGAGCCCTCCAAAAATAAACAGGGACATCAAAGGAAATATCAGAAAAAAATTAGTTATTTTCGTCTGTTGAAATACTTACACTTCCATAGAAAATGTCGGAGGAAAAATTGTCAGATGAATTTTTTGAGGAGCCAAAAAAGCGCAGACTCGGTTTCCCCAATCATGCTTCGTGCTAGAAACTACGAGTTCGTGCACATTGACTATTCACATGGACTCACATTAGGATTCGAATGGATCACAGAAACATATAAAGATTTGAAGAATTTTTCTTTTTCATACAGATCTAGTGTGCTTTTATTTTTATATTTTATACCGTTTATGAAAGTGAATGATTATGATGGTGCTAGGGACAAGTCTAATGCACTGCCTACATGGTGGTAGGGTGTCCTGGTGCTAGGAACAAGTCTAATGCCCTGTTTACATGGAGGTAGGGTGTCCTGGTGCTAGGGACAAGTCTAATGCACTGTCTACATGGAGGTAGGGTGTCCTGGTGCTAGGGACAAGTCTAATGCCCTGTTTACATGGAGGTAGGGTGTCCTGGTGCTAGGGACAAGTCTAATGCACTGTCTACATGGTGGTAGGGTGTCCTGGTGCTAGGGACAAGTCTAATGCCCTGTTTACATGGTGGTAGGGTGTCCTGGTGCTAGGGACAAGTCTAATGCACTGTCTACATGGAGGTAGGGTGTCCTGGTGCTAGGGACAAGTCTAATGCCCTGTCTACATGGTGGTAGGGTGTCCTGGTGCTAAGGACAAGTCTAATGCACTGCCTACATGGAGGTAGGGTGTCCTGGTGCTAGGGACAAGTCTAATGCCCTGTCTACATGGTGGTAGGGTGTCCTGGTGCTAAGGACAAGTCTAATGCACTGCCTACATGGTGGTAGGGTGTCCTGGTGCTAAGGACAAGTCTAATGCACTGCCTACATGGAGGTAGGGTGTCCTGGTGCTAGGGACAAGTCTAATGCACTGCCTACATGGAGGTAGGGTGTCCTGGTGCTAGGGACAAGTCTAATGCCCTGTTTACATGGAGGTAGGGTGTCCTGGTGCTAGGGACAAGTCTAATGCACTGTCTACATGGTGGTAGGGTGTCCTGGTGCTAGGGACAAGTCTAATGCCCTGTTTACATGGTGGTAGGGTGTCCTGGTGCTAGGGACAAGTCTTTTGTTTTTTCATTCCTGGGGAAACCAGAAGCAGAAGAGTTAGCCCTATCAGTAGAGTCACCCTACCTCATGTAAAAAGGGGCTTTGTTCAGTAATGGTTACATCATCACCTTTGATGAAGCAGCATCCAGCATAGCGAAGAAAAAAGAAGCATCCAGTTTGTTAAAAGTTACTCTGAAATCTAAGAGTCAATTTTATGAACAAGGTGCATTCTGGTATAGCTAGGGCACAAACAAAGCAATATAAAATCATTTTTGTACCCAAGCTAGACCAGGATGCACCTTGTTCGCTATCCCAGGTCTAGCTTTGATCAACACCATATAAGGCATGATGAACAAAAGATGTTTGTACCCAAGCTAGACCAGAATGCACCATGTTAACTATCAGAAAAGGATCTATTTTTTCTATTTAACGACTACATGTCATATGATATATTCCTAATATGGTGAGATCAGTCACCATCTTTCACCAATATTGCTTGACTATTCCTTGTATGGTAAATTACGAGCAATTGTCATTGCCCCAATCTTGTCACACATTCAATATGTGGTAATTTTAAAAAGAATATTTAGTGGCCACTGATGTTTCTAGTCCTTATATGGTAGTGAATAAAAGGTGTGGACCAATCAGGATCCATGTCCTTATATAGCAATGAATAAAATGTGTGAACCAATGAGGTCCCATGTTCTTATAAGGCAATGAATAAAATGTATAGACCTATCAGGTTCCATGTCCATATATGGTGTTACACGTGATGTTTGAAAGAATTGGTCTCAACACTGTACTGTCGCTTCCAGTCTACTCGTTTGGGTCTTATTAGACCAAAGAAACTAAAGCCAAAAAAGTCAGCAATGTTTCCAAGGACAGTGCGGCTGAAGGGAAAAGAAAAGAAACAGGTCAGACCAGATATTCACTGTGGTCATATTGATGGGTGTCAATCAGCTGATGAGAGTCTTTGAATCTCATTATCTGCTCCAAATGGTGGTCAAACACTGACCACCATGTGCTGTCAACCAGAAAGAATTCTATTGAAAACTTGTGATTCAGCTGATAAACATTCCGCACAAGACAGAAATTGATGGAAACCTGTCCCAGTAATTTGTGTCATTCCCTATCATGTCTTTGTTTAAAGATTGTGCATGAGAAGACACATGAATATGGATACAACTCAAACAAAGAATCTTATTCTCAAGACCACGTGTCATTCCCTAGAGTATCATTTCTTTGTTTAATGGTTGTGCATGAGAAGACACATGAATATGGATACAACTCAAACAAAGAATCTTATTCTCAAGACCACGTGTCATTCCCTAGAGTATCATTTCTTTGTTTAACGGTTGTGCATGAGAAGACACATGAATATGGTTACAACTCAAACAAATTGAATTGAATTGAATATTGAAAAAATAAAGCATCTCATTGGAATGGGAAAATATTATGGTAAAGAGATTTATTGTATCGCTTTACCTGAAGGGGCTGTTTGGTACACCAGTATGATCCATCATGTGCGCATAACGGCCCACATTGAGACGCTCATTCGTCGTCATGCCAACCCAGAACAACTGATTGATTAATAAAAATATTATAAAGATTAATCTGATCGCTGACCTGAAGTTCATATATTCTTATTGATTATATATGGAATCTTCCCCATGATCCTCACTGGTCTCAGTCTTGTAGTGCTTTTCCATTACTCAATTTATACTTCTCTTCCTCATTCATTTTAGACCAACCTCTTCAGTGCATGCCAGTACTAGACATAGACACTGACATACATTTTTGCACAACTAAAAACATATGTAGTTACAATGAAGATGATGATAATGATGATAAGGAGGATGATGGTGTTAATGGTAATGATGATAATGGTGATGGTAATGATGATGATAATGCCAATGATACGTTATTTTATGAGGGTAAAACACTGATAAACTTATGGCCCTCAAAGCTAAACACTACCACCGACCTAGAACAAGGCAAGGCATAGCACATGTAAATACTAGGAATAACCACTGACCTGATAAGACTGACAAAAGAACAAGGCTCCGACCCAAAGAAAGTGGAACATTGCATTAGCAAAACCCCAAGACACCCAAGGAGAACAGTGAGCACTACGAGAAATGGCGTCCCACCAGCCACCTGTGTATCCACTGCATACATTAATGTAATCTGTGCAACATAGATGAATAAATATCAACAAATAAATAAATAAATAAATAAATGGGAATTAACAGTGGCTCTACAGAGTTGCTCTTCTTCCACTGAATTCCAATCAAATGATTTTTGCGGAGGGAGGAAAAATTGGAGAACCCAGAGAAAAGCCCTTGAAGAGTCCAGGATTTGAGCCTAGGTCAAGTTGGTGAGAGACATATGCTCTCACTGCTATGCTTCCATTGCTTCAAATGTAGAAATAAAGCAGTAGCAAGGAAGAAACTTACAAACAAATGCTCCATACGTATACCAATTGATCATCACAAACAAGAAAAACAGGTATCCGATAAAGTAATGGTGATTACCAGAACCTGGTGGACAAAACAAGAAAAACTGGTTATGTAATAATCATGTATAGTAAAAAACCTGGTTAGACTAGTTTAGTATCGAGCATGGTATGTTACATCATAGCATGGCACATGTACAACACCACATGTCATGCCGGGGGTTTATGAATAGTGGAGTGGGGGCTTGTAATCTGAGGGATTTTACGATATACAATGTTCTTACCAATACAGTTCTCTACCCAGGGACAGTGATGGTCAAATGGTGCAGTGGGGGCTTGTAATCTGAGGGATTTTACGATATACAATGTTCTTACCAATACAGTTCTCTACCCAGGGACAGTGATGGTCAAATGGTGCAGTGGGGGCTTGTAATCTGAGGGATTTTATGATATACAATGTTCTTACCAATACAGTTCTCTACCCAGGGACAGTGATGGTCAAATGGTGCAGTGGGGGCTTGTAATCTGAGGGATTTTACGATATACAATGTTCTTACCAATACAGTTCTCTACCCAGGGACAGTGATGGTCAAATGGTGCAGTGGGGGCTTGTAATCTGAGGGATTTTACGATATACAATGTTCTTACCAATACAGTTCTCTACCCAGGGACAGTGATGGTCAAATCTAGCTACACATCGATTACACACTGAACAATGCTTTGATCTGATTGGCTTACGGATCTAAAAGACACAACATCATAATTTATATTAAATATACACATTTGTTTATTGCCGGGGTTCGTACAGGGTTCCCTCTGAAAATTTCCAAAACATTCCAAAGCCCTTCAACTCAAATTTCCAAAACTGCACAAAATTACAGCCATTCTCAGACACATTCTCAAACATACATTTACAATGAAAACAATTCTTTGCGAGGTATAAGCTAGACAAGCTACAAAAAATCCATAACTTTTCCATAGCCTAGTGGACCATAAAACAATTTTCCAAAACTTTCCAAACTCACCAAGCAGGTAGAACAGAAATGAACAAAGTCTAAAGAATTCTTCTCGGCTAACTGGATAATAGTCTGTGAACATGTAAAAAGTATTTGAAGTAGTTATCAAAATAAAAATCCTCTTAGTATACACCTAATCGCAAGAATGTTGTCATACAAAAATAAAAAAATAACAAAAAAATGACTTACTCGTTTTTGTTCGGCCGGTGTGGTTTTGAGGTAGCCTGGGTCTGTTGTCCATGACTTGTAAAAACAGTACATGAGGCCAGCGGTATTCACAAAGAAAATAATTAAGACCTTGGGTGTTTTCACAATTGTACATGGTTAAGGAAAACTGAATAAACAATAGGTATTGATGATTTCCTTCCCCACCCCACCCCACCCCACCCCCCTTAGAAGTGAAACTATAATGCTGAATACCATACCCACATACAATCAAGGCTAAGTATTCTATGGTTGAGGTATGAGACATATGCATGATTTTTTATCTCGTGGTTAAAATCCCAAATAGCATAGCTCACCATGCCATATCACAATACAGCATGCCACAACACAGCACGCCACAATATAGCACAACACAACACAATACAGCACGCCACAATACAGCATGCCACAATACAGCACGCCACAATACAGCACGCCACAATACAGCACGCCACAATACAGCACACCACAATACAGCACGCCACAATACAGCACATCACAATACAGCACGCCACAATACAGCACGCCACAATACATCACGCCACAATACAGCACACCACAATACAGCACACCACAATACAGCACACCACAATACAGCACACCACAATACAGCAAACCACAATACAGCATGCTACAATACAGCACACTACAATACAGCACACCACAATACAGCACATATCACAATGCACACTATGTCACAACCAAACGCAACATGGCTTCACATGACACAATACAATAGACAGTAAAAGATGACCTATGGCATCTAAGAGGGGGAATAATGATTATTACTGCTTACTGCTTCTACTACTACATGTACAGTTCTCTGGCCTTGAATCAGATATATTTATACACTTGTTTCATTAACAGGTTATTTCTTAGTATTATAAACATTAATTGCTATCATTAGTTATAGGGTTATTTGACCAGTATAAGAGTACTAGGATTAATGAGAATATTTCAATCCCTTCTTACCGATATACCCTTCCAAATCAAGGTGTTATGGAAGCAAGAAAGAAGCAAGTTAAAGCACCCATCATTTGCACTCATTGTTTTCTCAAATTAATAGAGTTGTAGGCAAGCAAGCATTTCACAATACATCTATACATTGTCAAACTTTTGCCCCATTCATTGAATCTAATTGTCTTTAAGGCCAGCGGCAGAAAATGCCATAAACAAGACATCAGCTTATTTGCTTAGAGCCAGGAGACAAAATGTGTTAAGTTTGACGTACATACTTTCAGGAAAACAGTGCTCGACTTCAAAGGCAATTACATTCAATGCAGCAAAATTTTGACATCAGAACTGGGCTTAGTCGCACAGCACTGAGGTTATCTATTGTAATAGATTAGAATTGATTAGACATGCAAGTTAATCTTATTCAGTTTCATTTCTCTTGCCATTCTGTTACATTTAACGAGCAGTTATGATCAATGGGTAATAAGTGCATTTGATAATCCTGAATGAACATACAAAATGTTTTATTGACCCTTAGGGATTATCTTTCTTTACTGCTTAAGGATATAAGGCCAGTAATAAACAAACCAAGTAGCGTACATGTATGACTTAGTCCCAAGGTAGATTGCACAAGGCAATACACTACCAGGATCATTTTGAATATTTAAAAATCTGAAAAAATAAAGGAGTTGATAAAAATGGTTAACATGTGCCTTATACACGACATGTGTGTGCCACTACATAATCTATGTGTCATATATACATTGCACATTGTGCTATGTGAGTACTACCTTGGCACCACTTCATACACAACATGTGCATGCCGCTACCTAATATTCTTCAGAATGAATAATTAAGAACTTCAACGATTTCCACCCATACTCCATTTCCGTTCAGTCACATAGTTGCGGAGCTGGTCAGTGACGACGTTTTTTTCAAATGACTATATACATTTTATTGCTGACTCAACACCACTTACTAGACATAACACTCAAAAAGAGGTGTATACCACCATTAGGAAATGTAAAAATGTTTTCTGTATATGATGTCTATCAAAGGATATAAGGCCAGAAGCTGTATAACACATTGTAATAAAGGAATATTTTTGCCCCCAAAGTGACACCAAAGGTTAGAAAACTCTCAAAATCAAGAAAAAATACAAATAGCCTGGAATGAGAAATAATAACGGTCAGGATGAGCAGGGGTTTCAATAGGAGGCAGCTATCGGCGGTCAATCGCTGGGTACTTAACTTTATACCGCCGGCTATTTTATGAATCAGTCTTAATAAATAAGAAGTAAAATTATTGGAAACAGACGCCTACATTTGAATCCCATCCGTCTACTTCAAATATTATTGAAACCCCTGGATGAGAAAATATCCATACCTCCCCCATGGAGGAGAAAATATCCATACCTCCCCCATGGAGGAGAAAATATCCATACCTCCCCCATGGAGGAGAAAATATCCATACCTCCCCCATGGAGGGAAAAATATCCATACCTCCCCCATGGAGGGAAAAATATCCATACCTCCCCCATGGAGGAGAAAATATCCATACCTCCCCCATGGAGGGAAAAATATCCATACCTCCCCCATGGAGGGAAAAATATCCATACCTCCCCCATGGAGGAGAAAATATCCATACCTCCCCCATGGAGGAGAAAATATCCATACCTCCCCCATGGAGGGAAAAATATCCATACCTCCCCCATGGAGGGAAAAATATCCATACCTCCCCCATGGAGGAGAAAATATCCATACCTCCCCCATGGAGGAGAAAATATCCATACCTCCCCCATGGAGGGAAAAATATCCATACCTCCCCCATGGAGGGAAAAATATCCATACCTCCCCCATGGAGGAGAAAATATCCATACCTCCCCCATGGAGGGAAAAATATCCATACCTCCCCCATGGAGGGGAAAATATCCATACCTCCCCCATGGAGGAGAAAATAACCATACCTCCCCCATGGAGGAGAAAATATCCATACCTCCCCCATGGAGGAGAAAATACCCATACCTCCCCCATGGAGGGGAAAATAACCATACCTCTCCCATGGAGGAGAAAATATCCATACCTCCCCCATGGAGGGGAAAATATCCATACCTCCCCCATGGAGGGAAAAATATCCATACCTCCCCCATGGAGGGGAAAATATCCATACCTCCCCCATGGAGGAGAAAATAACCATACCTCCCCCATGGAGGAGAAAATATCCATACCTCCCCCATGGAGGAGAAAATACCCATACCTCCCCCATGGAGGGGAAAATAACCATACCTCTCCCATGGAGGAGAAAATATCCATACCTCCCCCATAGAGGGGAAAATATCCATACCTCCCCCATGGAGGAGAAAATACCCATACCTCCCCCATGGAGGAGAAAATATCCATACCTCCCCCATGGAGGAGAAAATATCCATACCTCCCCCATGGAGGGAAAAATATCCATACCTCCCCCATGGAGGAGAAAATATCCATACCTTCCCCATGGAGGAGAAAATATCCATACCTCCCCCATGGAGGGGAAAATATCCATACCTCCCCCATGGAGGAGAAAATATCTATACCTCCCCCATGGAGGGGAAAATATCCATACCTCCCCTATGGAGGAGGATTGGAATTTCCAAGGAGTGGGAAGGACATATTGTGTAGTTCCATAAAATACTCATACAGTACCTCCCCCATGGATAAGTTTATCCAATCCAACAATGTCCTAATAAAATGGAAGGCACTAAGTTAAAAGTATATCAATAGGCCTTTTGCAACAACTGGTCACGGGACCCTACTCCTCTAATCTATCTACTAATATTGAGGTGCTCCTTTCATTTCTGATGTTCATTTTGATACAGCTGCTCAATTTAAGGGTGTAGGGTCACATGACCTGTTGTTGCAAAAGGCCTATTGAATGTCAGTGAAGTTACCTCATGATATACCAAATGACGGACCACAAGAAGCCAAGTAACAGTAACATGATATACCATGTGGGGGAGTACTCAAAGATCGCACCAATCAGGAACATTGATACAATAGGGGTGACCAGTAGTACGTAGCGCCGTGCTTCCTGTAGATATCAATATGTGATGGCAACCATAAACATAATATTACACATATATGGGTTTAGTTAAAAAACACCAATTTATTCGCATTATAGTATGAGAGAAGAATATCTATCAAGAATATCTCCTAAGATCAAACTCGAATTCAGAAGTTGATTTTTATGGAGGGAGGAAAAACCAGAGAACCTGGAGAAAAACCCTTGAAGCACCCGGTTGGCACCAGACTTTTGTGCCGGAGGTCATGGGTTCAAGACCCAGCCGGACCAACACTCACATAAAATAACTGAGGAGAAGGTGTTGCCTTTGTAATTACATCTACAAATGGTTAGACCTTGGCTCGGATGACCACATAAAATGGCAGTCCTGTCTCTCCACACTACCTAGCCCTGCATCGAAGGGAGGTAAAAGAACCACTGAGGACGTAAACAAACCCTGGCAGTGACCACCCTCAGTGTCTGGCCTTTACTAATGATTTCTTAATGGGTTGATTGTGGGATGGGAATGGGAGTTTTAATATATTTTTACTGATAAAATGACATTTTCGCTGATAAAATATACATTACTATTACCTTGTCTTTGATGAAAGATTGTAAAAACGCAGGCTTTCCTTTCCCTCTGTCTCTTGCTATCAGATCTAGTTGTGCAGTTATCCATTTGTTTTTCTTCTGTGCTGCGATGTCGCCGGGTACTTCACCCTATCAACACAATGATTTCAAAATAAGAGACCAGTGAATATTTATTGCCTGGAGAGGGGGGGAAAAATCAGTGACTCTCGAATATTAAGGGAATAATGAATACAATCATCATTAAAAGTAAGGAGGAAAAAAACCATTCCTGTTTTCTCACTCTGATGAGAACAAGGCTACTTCCAAAATAATACTGGCAGCCCAAGCAGTGAACTCCAGGCCTAAATATGAGTATCTTAAAAATAAGTCGAATTGTAACATTGATCCTTGATACATTATTTTCATGTTAACTTATCGATAAATGGAGGTTTCCAAGGTAATTTGCAATGTGTTCTTCTCTTACAGAGACTCAAATTGCTAAAATTAATAAGTTTTAGTTTAGTTTAATGAGTTTGTCACCAATATTACAGTACATTACAATATATTTATAAAAATGGACACGTTAGCACAATAAATCAAAATAAAATGTGATGTGATGTGACGGGGGAAAGGAACAGGACTTACATCTCAATTGCAACCTAGCCCCTTAAAAATGCCTCTAAACGACCCCAGAATGCAATAAAAGCTATTTATGATATGTTAACATGAAAATGAATTCAAAGAGGAATTTTTTTACAATTTCACGTATTAAAAAAATACTTAAAAATAGGCTTCAAGTACATGGCTTGGGCTGCCTGTGTTACCACACATAGCCTCATCCTCAAACAGTAAAGAAAAGAACTCAGAAAAGGGGTCTTTGAACTAAGTTATTAACCTTGGCATTGACAGAATCCAGCGAGGCACCAGCCTTGGCCAGTGGATGGATAACATTGTGGTTGTTTGATATGATGGCCCAGTGGAGAGCTGAGGAGAGATAAATTACACCAGCGTTACCTATCAGGTTCAATCTTTGAATTAGTCATGCCCTGACTTTTCAGCATGTCAATAGGTTGTAGTAAATAGTTTACCTGTGTTTCGTTGAACATTATCAGAGACATTTATTGAGGCATTCAAGTTGATAAGCATTCTAACGGCATCCACACTTCAACATAAACAAACATCACAAACATTTCAGTAACTTTGTAAGTTGACAAATAATGTAAAAAGTAATGTAAAAACATTTCTACCATTTCTACTATGCGAGGGGCATGTTTATTGTAAGTGCCAAGGTAAAGGTAGCTGTTTTTTGTTATGACAACACTCTACTCACCCAAAGCACCGATACGAAGCCCACATCAAGGGAGTCATGCCATTTTTATCTCTCAAATCAACATCCTAAAATAATGAAAAGTAAAACATCAACTCAAGCATTCATTCACTCCATCGATTCACTCAATAATATATTTAAATATTCATTCATTTAACTCAATCATAATGTTGGATTGTGTATGTAACATTCCCTTGGCCAGCAGATAAGCCATCCTTTCCTCCCTCCCTCCATTTATTCACTCATCTATCCTTTCATCCATCCATTCATCCATCCACCCTCCCAATCATCCATCTACCCACCCATCCATCCATCCACCCATCTATCCATCCATCCATCCATCCATCCTCCCAACCATCCATCTATCCACCCATCCATCCATTCAATATCAAATACTTACCATTCCCTTCGCCAGTAGATAAGCCATGATAGAAGTATGTCCACTCTGCGCAGCCACATGTAACACACTACATCCTACAAGACAATAACAAGTGTTGCATGCTTAGAATATTCATGTAGTGATAGTGTTAAATAAAGTTGTAATTTTATCATTTTTAATTATTATAAATGGTCTAACTTGCCGAGTCCTGCTAGGCTCTGTGTCATATGTGAGTAGAGAGAGTTGCTTGTTGGTTCTCTCCTGTGCTTCAAGGGTTTTTCTCCCTCAACAAAAATCTACTTCCAAATTCAAAATTATTTGAATTTCATTGAATGAATAGCTACTTTGTAGAAATGCCACTGCTAAATCCTATTTATTTGTCATTCATTTATTCATGTAGGTATTCATTCATTCATTCATACATTCCTTTTATTTTAAACTTGCCTTCCACATCCTGTATTTCTGGGTTTGCTTTGTGTTTCATCAAACAAATCACTATCTGCAGATGTCCTTGTCTGTTAAGAAGAAGAAGAAATGTTTATCATAATACAATTTCACCACTCCTAGCTTAAAGTGCCTATCAACTCTGACAGTTTAGAATACAATGACACAGTTTTACATGATATGAACATCTCATTCTAGAGATATAAAGAAAATGCAAATGAGATAACGTCAACCCAGGATTCATTTAAAAAACGAAATCACTATCCTGTAACGTAATGGCAGTTTTCACTCAATAAATGATTTTTATTACCACAATATATGTTGTAGTAGAGTTTTGGTGAGATTACTTGAGAGTCACTGGTTGTAAAATACACAAGAAAAGAGGACAGATACTTGGGTCGACGTCATCTCATTTGCATTTTCAAATTTTAAACCTTTATATCTATATCTATAATAATAATATAATAATAATAATAATAATAATAATAATAATAATAATAATAATAATAATAAGGATAAAGGATACCACTGGGGGGTGATTTACAGAGGGGTCCTCTGCAAACGAGAAGTCCATATCCTGTAAAACTGTGCCATCGTATTATACCCTACGTGTAGAAGTGATTTTCAAACTAAACTGTCAGAATTAATAGGCACTTTAAGAAATATACTTGCTTTTGTACCAGAATTAATCTTAATAACTGATACCTATTCATATGTCTAAGAGAATTAGTAAGAATTGTTCTGCATTCTAAGTTTATAAAAATGTACAATGAAGTCTGTGGCTGCTGCAGATAACACAGCCTTGGTCCTAATATATAATGAAGTCTGTGGCTGCTGCAGATAACACAGCCTTGGTCCTAATATATAATGAAGTCTGTGGCTGCTGCAGATAACACAGCCTTGGTCCTAATATATAATGAAGTCTGTGGCTGCTGCAGATAACACAGCCTTGGTCCTAATATATAATGAAGTCTGTGGCTGCTGCAGATAACACAGCCTTGGTCCTAATATATAATGAAGTCTGTGGCTGCTGCAGATAACACAGTTTTTTCATACTTTTTTTCTCCTTTATCCCTTGTGTGAATCGATTGAAAATATGATTTATTTTGAACAATAAGATTATTTGAGTTCAGTGCTTCATTTTTAGAAGGTTTGAAGCAGTAGAAAGTTCATAAAATAAAAAATATAAAAATATCAAGTGTTCATGGTTCGAGTGTCCTCACTGTAATACCAATGTTTTCATTGGCATACACTGATTGAGCCAACAGTCATGACAGGAAGAACAGGTAATACACTGATTGAGTCAACAGTCAGGACAGGGAGAACAGGTTATACACTGATTGAGCCAACAGTCATGACAGGGAGAACAGGTAATACACTGATTGAGCCAACAGTCAGGACAGGGAGAACAGGTTATACACTGATTGAGCCAACAGTCATGACAGGGAGAACAGGTTGTACACTGATTGAGCCAACAGTCATGACAGGGAGAACAGGTTATACACTGATTGAGCCAACAGTCATGACAGGGAGAACAGGTTATACACTGCTGTCAATCAGGATATGTAAAGGTACTGAACAATTTGTTTGATTGACAGCAGTGTATTACCAGATTTCCCTGTCACAACTGTTGTCTCAATCATCCTGTAGCAATGCAAACAGTGGTAATAAAAACAATATCTGATTACTTTGTTGCCCAGTGTAGAGCTGTACCGTTCAGGATTCCTCCTTGACAATCAATGTCAACAACTTGTGATAACAAATACCTAGGAAACAAGAAACAACAATATTGAAGAAAAAAACATTCCCAAGAGAGTCAAATGACAAAGACATGGCAGCCATGTTGGTGGTATGAACAATGGATGCTCATGAGAAGTCTTTTGTTAAGTGACCACTAACATGTACATGGCTGCGGTGACGTAACATGCAAGAATTGATTAAGGTAAGCATTAGATGTACAGAGAATAAAGTATAATATTATCACTACTGCCATTATTACCAACATCAACGTCATCACTATCATCACCACCATCACCATCAACATCACCATCATCACTACCATCACCATCATCACCACCATCATCACCATCGTCATAATCACCATCATCATCATCATCACCATCAACATCACCATCATCACCATCATCACCATCACTATCATCACCACCATCATCACCATCATGATCACCATCATCATCACCATCATCATCACCATCCTCATCACCATCATCATCACCATCATCATCACCATCCTCATCACCATCATCATCACCATCATGACCACCATCATCACCACCATCATCACCATCATCATCAACATCATCTGCATTCTCACATATATTAATCATAATACTCACTCAACTATGTCAATCCTGTTGTTGATTGCCGCCCAGTGCAAAGCGGTTATATTCTCATCATCAGTCTGTTTAGGATCTACTCCTTCCTTCTCTATCAACTCCTTCACTCTACTTAATATACCATACTGTGTTGCTTTCACCAGGTCAAACAGGCTGTAATCCATCTCTAGCATTGGAGAGTCACCAAATGGGTTAGGAGCCACTTCACCTTGTACAGGACCAGATGATTGTGTTGGGTAGGGCTTGTTGAAGGGACTGCTCATATCAAAACTGTTGTCAAATAGACCAGTACCATGACTATGACCAAGGCCGTTGCCATGGCTATGACCATGTCCGCCATCATGGCTATGGCCATGACCCTATAGAAATATAATATTTAACATCATTATAAGTATAATCAAAAGCATATAGCGATTTGCAAAAATTCTGCAAAAAATAAATATATTATCCCTTTTAAGCTGAGTGGTCTGCCTAGTCAGTTCTGACTAAAGGAAAGACTTGAGAAAATAGAACATAGAATCTGAGAGTGAGTTGGTACATATATAGGAAGTATGTTAATAATATGTATTTAGTGATGCAACTCGTGGAATGGGTTAGTCATACCCTGACTTAGATCAGCCCAGAAGTTGTTTCAGGGTTCAATCTGTGAGTTAGCCATGCACTGACTTAGATCAGCCCAGAGGTTGTTTCAGGGTTCAATCTGTGAGTTATCCATGCCCTGACTTAGATCAGCCCAGAGGTTGTTTCAGGGTTCTATCTGTGAGTTAGCCATGCCCTGACTTAGATCAGCCCAGAGGTTGTTTTAGGGTTCAATCTGTGAGTTAGCCATGCCCTGACTTAGATCAGCCCAGAGGTTGCTTTAGGGTTCAATCTGTGAGTTAGGTATGCCCTGACTTAGATCAGCCCAGAGGTATATATATTTATATATACCAAAATCAATTGGTTGTCAGTTATGAATAATTTCAAGATGCAGTGTTTTCTAAAGTTGAATATAGAATCATTTTATCACATCACGGCACATGCGTGCAGTATATAGCCAACGTTAACAGATGTCAAACAAAGTTCAAACAAACTTTCTATACTTCAAACCAAAGCATCAAATACTTCAATAAGTAAAAACCTAAGTAATTCTATAATCATGAACTTCCATTATAACCTACTAATTCATATTTCTTTATCGAACCATCTATACTCAATAAACTAGACTCGGTTTACAGAATTCTTAAATACATTCCACCATTCCACCAAGGCTGAAAGATAACCCTTCCTTTTGGCCCCCAAAAAAACACAATTTAGCAAACATTGATGCCTATTTTCAGCCCCAGCACCGACTACAATAATGTATATTTGTTATTCAAGTATAGCCTGATCCTTTTAGAGGTTTTTGAGGTTAAAAAGTGGAGTTATTTTGAGTAAAACAGACGTCTCACCTGAAGCGAAGCCATCGCCATCTTGGGACTCTATCTCTGTACACGAGAAGGACTGGGAATACCACAGGGAACCCACAGATAAGATCCATTCACCACTTTCACATTCCCATAATACTTTGCGTTTTTGGGGGGAAGGCAACAATAGCAAAAACTATTTGAAAATTCAAAACTTTTTTTGCAGATGCTGAGTATGTTTGCTATTATCATTAAAAAATCCAGTATCAGTTTAATCTGAGTTAATTCCACACGCGTGGGAGAATGAAACGTTTGGTGTTACAGACAATGTATGGACTTACCAAGAAATGTCATGACTTTTACTCGTAAACCGGTTCAAATTTCTTTCTTTCTGGTTTTTGTGAATTCTGATAGAATCTATCATAGATGCATAAGTGTTTTAGATGTTTTTTCTTCAATTCTCACTTTGCAATAATCTTCATGGTAATATTAACGATTTTTTTTCGTTGTTGCCCCCCAAAACGCAAAGCATTATGGGAATGTGAAAGCGGTGAATGGCTTCCCATAAGAATGGTTATTGCATGAGTGGGAAACATACGGCACTGACTTACAGTACGTACACGGTACGACATGCTGTAACATTGAAATGGCTTCCCATAAGAATGGTTATCGTATGAGTGGGAAACATACGGCACTGACTTACAGCACGCACACAGTATATACCGTAACACTGAAATGGCTTCCCATGAGAATGCTTATCACGCTAGTTTACGTGACTCAGTTGCCGTGGTTTCACTAATGCTAGTGACTCAGTTGTATTTCGCCAGAGCAGCCTATTTCATAGAGATGAGCTGGATAATGAAACCGAATGGCGCCGAACAAATGATGAAGAAAGGAAAAAAAAAAGAAAGAAAAAGAAAAGATCTCCATCGTCTTCTAGTCTCAAGTGGGTCCTTGACTCGTTGAATGCATGTGGTTTGTGGTTTCCAACGATGACTAAAAGACTGGCTCGAAACATCCTTCCTTAAGCTTGTTACTTCCTGTCACGATTCTACATACGTCACTTCCGTAATAAGCCAACAAATAAATACTCAATAAATACTCAAATTTAATTCAAAATCAATGATTTTATTTCATTCATTATAATGTCCTCTTCTAGTTTTAAGATTAAGAAAACTAGCGGCCCTCAGTTGGAATTCATAGGGGGAATGGGAGGGAGGAAGTGGAGGGGGAGGGGGAGGGGGAGGAGGAGGGGGAGGGGGAAGGGAGGGCCTGCAACTAATTCTTTCTTTTTCGCAATAAAAACAATAAATCAGCTCAAAAACACAACTACTGAAATAAATACTTGTTCAAAGTAGATATGTATTAGACATTAAAGGTAAGATTATTCTTGACATATCTAATAAGGAAAAACGACTTTTGTCTACCAGCTGCTATGAAGAGACCAACCACTTTTTTATCCAAAATCTATACCTATCACACATAAACACACAAATATATACATCATATTACATGCAATTTTGATAAATAAAATAAAATAATCTCTGTGTTTGAAACATCTATTCAATATTTTGTGATCAAAAATTTCGCTAAAAATTCGAAAGGTCGCAAAAGACAACACTATTTTAAATTCACATATCTATGCCCATCAAAAAGGTCAAATATTTTCGCTTTTTCTTCCTTTCATTTACAAATAAAATAAATAAAAATGTACTCTGTTAAATGTTCAGTTTATACCGTAGTTTCTGTATTTTGGCTGTGACTTCTTGCGGTCAGAGGCCCCCGTCGTATCGGTTGCATTTCAATACAAATTGGAATAGCGTTCATATTGTTGATAACATCATCATATTTCGGTGGAGGCTCTTCGAATTCGTCTTCTTCTTCTTTAAACAAAGAACAATAATTTGGCGGTAATGGAGAAGGATTTCTAGTTCTGGTATGTGGATCAGACAATGCTGGCAGAAAATCAGAATTTACAGAATTTGGAACTCGCGGATCTTGTTGACAAGTTGAACTAGTACATGACGTCACTAATGGCGATCGTGACCGGGATGGTCTGCTAGACTCTGCTACAGTCATGGTTCTTGTTTCACTATCATGAGTTATAACCCGCGTATTTCGTAACGTATTTGGAGAATTAGAGTTCGTTCTGTTGGCTTGTAGATTATTATGTTCGGATTGTGTATGGTTTGTCATAGTAGCTGCGATTCGTCTTGGATCAACGCAGGATTTGTTAGAGTGAACATGACTTCCTCTTTCGCTTTCACATAAGTCTCTTTGATCAGCTTCATGTTCATCTCTTGCAATCCTTCCATATCTTCCAAAATACCGTTTTAAATAAATTAAAATCTCTTTCCAGCATCCTTCAGTGTAACAGAGCACTAAAAGAGCAAACCCAAGCACTGAGATGATAATGATAAACGGTAGTAAAGTAAAACTCTGTTTTGTCGGCTTTCTCGTTGTACACATGTGGTTGCTACTACAACGAAGCGAAGTAGGACAATCAGTATCATTGTAACAGCTCTTTAACTCGCAGTTATAACGCTTAGAACACGCCACACACATGTTCTGTGTACATAAATGATCTCTTGAACACTCTCGGTCGTCAAAACAAATCTCATTGCAATTGAGTTTCGAACTCGTGCAATGTGACTTACAACAATGTCTTCCTCCATCACAATCAGAGTCCCGTATACAAGCTTTAGCAGACGAACAGAGTAAAACCAGTAGAAGGCAGCTTAAAGAACATGTCAACCATATTCTATCCATGGACCGAAATAGAAGACGAAACAATCTTTACAACGCTACCACTTTCGCTTTCCCACGTTCCTCTCCTGTAGAATACAAAAACAGCTCCTAACACGACCAGATATGCATATTTATACGTATTGTTTACATTTCGTAATGAATTGCCATTCGATACCTGACAGCCATTCATCAGTCAAAGCACGCATGGCTAGCCAATAACAGAAGATCAGGGAAAACAACGGATGTAAGCGAGTTATAACGTGGTTTGGGTTGCATGTGATGTACTATATAACTATGTCTCTGTTTGAACGCGCTTGGACGGAAGGAATAATGAACGAATATATTTAGAGCTGCGAGACTTTTTAGTATCACATGTTTACATCAACTCGATGATTTGTATATTATCTTTTCTTTCTTTCCTTTTTTTCTTTGTTTGTTTGTTTGTTTCTTTGCGTTCGTTCGTTCTTTCTTTCTAACCTTCTTTGTTTGTTTGCTTGTTTGCTAGTTTGCTTCCTTCCCTCAGTTTCTTCCCTTCTAATCATTTCTTTCTTCTTCTTTTTTCAGTTTCTTTCTTTCTTTCTTTCTTTCTTTCTTTCTTTCTTTCTTTCTTTCTTTCTTTCTTTCTTTCTTTCTTTCTTTCTTTCTTTCTTTCTTTCTTTCTTTCTTTCTTTCTTTCTTTCTTTCTTTCTTTTGTTCGTTCGTTCGTTCGTTCATTCTTCCTTTCTTCATTCTTTTTTCTTTCCCTCTTTTTTCTTTCTTTCTCTTTTTCTTTCTTTAATCTTCCTTCTTTCTTTCTTCTTTCTTTCTTCTCTTCATTTTTTTCATCCATCTTTTTTTCTAGTCACAAAGAGAGGGTAGCTGTGACTGTATTGTACGTGCCTCATGATCAGGGTCATCAGTGTCTTGCGTTTCTTCACGTACTGTACAGCTAGGTGGGAAAACAGATGTAACCCATTACACTGCCATTATTGATCTGACACCGTAAACTCCTAAATAAACACCTGATTTACTCAAGTCTTGTTGGTGTCTTAATCAACATCTACACGAGGCTATTTTCCTGCAAGTCTAATCTTTTTTTCAGTTCTTTTTCTGTTCAGTATTTTCTGCCACCTTGGGATTATTATAACAGATCAGAGATTCAAACGAGGAAGTAGCATACCAGGAAGCGGTTTTAAAATCATCTCACCACACCATTCCGGTTTTCATCACCGCATCGATGACGTCCGCGAATTAGATCACGTGACATCAAGTTTTACTTCATGATCATCGTTTGACCTGTACTGTTATAATCGTGTGGGTGACTTAATGGGATTGAATGGGGTGCGGGGGCGAATGATGAGAACTCATGAAGTGAGAACTGCAAGCTGAATAAGGGCTACGCAACAGTAGTAGTAGTAGCACCCATAGCAACAACAACAACAACAACAGCAGCAACAACAACCACAACAACATTAGTAGCAGCAGCAACAGCAGCAATGACAGCAGCAACAACGGCAGCATCAGCAAACGGAAACAGCAACAGCAGCAGCAGCAACTACAACATTAGCAGCAACAACAACAGCAGCAGCAATAGCAACAACAGCAGCATCAGCAACAACAACATTAGCAGCAGCAGCAACGACAACAGCAGCAGCAATAACTACAGCAACATCAGCAGAAGCAGCAGAAACAATCACAGCAGCAATAATGTGAGAGAAAAAATACCAGTATCTCCTGCTGAGCAAACTTTGACATTTGAGTATGGATGTATAATGTTGGCAATGAGTTATGATGCTTTGGCATCAAGCCAGCCATCAAAAAAAGCTGAGTCATTCTAGCCTTGTCATTTCTTTCTTTATTGGTATTAAAACTGAAGACGTTACTGGTTTTACTTTTTTGTTGCTTTTCTATTGTAGAATTCTAAGTTTTAGTTCAAGAATTTTGTTGTTTTTCTCCTGTTTATAAACATAGATAAAGTCTGAACTCATTCTATATGTTGGATCCATAAGACTACAAAGTTGTAAAGATATACCATTGTGACCATGATAAATGAAATATTTCATACTTGCTTTACTTTTCTGGGAAAAACTGGGGGACTCAAATAGTCTGGAAAATGAATGAATAATAATTTAATAACCTAGGCCTTGTATCCAAGAGAAAAAATGAGAACTGGGTTTTGGGAATATAACAGAGACATTTTCCCATTTTGGACCATGTGTCATTCTCTTGAGAATAAGATTATACGTTTGAGTTGTATCCATATTCATGTGTCTTCTCATGTACAACTGTTAAACAAAGAAATGATACTCTAGGGAATGACACATGGTCTTGAGAATAAGATTCTTTGTTTGAGTTTTATCCATATTCATGTGTCTTCTCATGTACAACTGTTAAACAAAGAAATGATACTCTAGGGAATGACACATGGTCTTGAGAATAAGATTCTTTGTTATAGTTGTATCCATATTCATTTGTCTTCTCATTCACAACAGTTAAACTAAGAAATAATACTCTAGGGAATGACATGTGGTCTTGAGAATACAGAGGCGGATCCAGGATTTTACAAAGGGGGGTGGCAAACTCTAAAAAAATATTAAAAGGATAGGTCTAGGGTTGCGGACAACTCTTTAGGTCCAGGCAATGCAAAATTCATATCATACATTTATTATTTGTAAAAATAACTCGATATCTCTGACACCTCTAGTATATTATGGACTTTCCCCCAGCCCTTGAATGTCTGTAAGATAGAGGTTCCACTGTTTGTGCACCTATTTTTCCTGTTTTAAGCCCTGCAAAGAGGGGGGTGGCTAGCCACCCAATCCACCCCCTGGATCCGCCCCTGGAATAAGATTCTTTTTTGAGATGTATCCATATTCATGTGTCTTCTCAAGTTCAAGCGTTAAACAAAAAAGAAATTCTTCAACAGAACTAGGACCATGTTTTACAAAACTTAGGCTAAAAATGCAATCTGGAATCCCAGCTTCCAGTGAGGACATTACAAAAGTTGTCCAGATATAACACCAATGAAATGATTATCAACTAAAAGATGGCTTCTGGCACAAAACAAAAGTCAGCAACTTTATCTATAAATATTAGTTTAATATCAATTCATTGATTCAATCAGCATATTGCGGTTGACAATTACTATTTAGAACTCTGCAATAATATCTTTACTACTGCTGCTACAATTATTTACACTCTCGTACAAAAATATTCCAACAATTCTTAAATAAATTATGATGCATAGCAAGGAAATGGAAAGGATTATAACATCACTAACAGATCGCAAGACCCCTTTGCAGGCATTTAGAAGGGTCAGCTCTCCCATGACACATAACTAAAGCACTGTAGTAAGCATTGTAGTAAGGATGTTAACATGACTAGAAATTCCTCACTACAATGAATAAAACTTTTAAAAAATCATGCAGTTACCGTTGCTATGTCCAATAAGCTCAACAAATTAGCTAGAATATCTCAGAATTTAAAACTCTTATCATGGAAAATTGGTTATAAATTGTTTCAATTGTTTACTGTCCTCTTAAAAGAAAAGAGAATTGCCTCATAATCCTTGTAGTATTCTTTAAAACAGATACTGTGTAGTTGTTTGTGGGACAAGATTTTAATTTCACTGGGAAAACTGCTGAAACATGATTGGTTTGCTATTGTCTGACCCCGAACCATGAATTCCCAGAGTGGCTCAATTCACAGGGTTAAAAAGAAATGAATTACAATTTTCATGAGTACAATAATTGTTAATAATTATTATCTCATCTTGTCCATGAATTGAGAATATTATGCAAGGGGTCTATTCTCGCAGATGAAACATTCACAAAATCAACACTATACATTCCTGTAGAAGGAAACAAGACACAATTGATATTTATGTTTATTACACATTTAGGGTCGATATCTGTGAAATAAAGCTGTGAATAAAAACCATATCAGTGAAGTGATATGATATCACTTCACGGCAAAATCTCGCAATATATAATAATATATAATCGACCCTTAATGTGTAATAAACAAATTATTACATGTAAAGAGCTGATATCATTTTTATTCACTCGTTCTCCATATCATATCGCTCACTCGCTTGTGGACTCGCTTGTTCGTGATATGACGGGAAACTCGTGAATAAAAACGATATCAGGCTCTTAACATGTGATAATCTCTCTATATATACATGACTTATATACAGGGTCTTTATATTCATATTATATCTGAGATGCTTTCATTGAACTACATTATATTTCTGTCCCATAAAAAAAAACTTCTAACAAAGCATTAAAAAATCAAATAATTTATGTAATTTTGTTAAGATGAACTTGACCAAACTGCTAAAAAAAAGATTTTTATAGACTCCTTGTGCTAAATCCCATCCTGGGGGTCAAAACAATAAAAATATCAACATCAAAAAAGATTTCATTCCTCTTTTCTTTTGCCCCCCAGATTGGGAACAATTGTACATAATGTACAAATGTTATAAAAATCACTGAAATAGAATTTTAGCAGTGAAATGGGTTCCCATTGAAATGATTTCGAATATGTTAATGGTTTTCAAGCATTAGAATGGTTTTCCAAGCATTATCAACAAACTTAGTATTATTGTCATTAACAATATTTATATTATATATAAATCTATAACCAAATTGAAATATTGAAAATACCTATATTTACAAATAATATTATTCTTAAATTCTAGAAATAATAAAGGAAATGTCTTAAACTGTTGTAACCTCGTGGGAATGCGTATTTATGGAGTTGTTTACCTCAAAATCCTGGTCATCGGACCGAGTAATACTTGTTTCTGTACATGTCCCTAACCCATTTGAATCCAGAACAGTACAACTACAATTCAAAGCAGTCTGAGTCGTGTTTTGTCCTGATTCTGAACGTTCAGAATCTTGGTCTCTTGAACTCGATGATTGATGATTCAAAGATGAAGAGTTTGTCACAAGATCATTAGTATTCATGAATCCATTAAGTAAAATTACTGGGTTTGAAGAGCGAACATTTCTTGTTGAATCTTCGCTGTTATTTCCCTCTAGAGGCAAAGAACATTGTTCAATATCTTCACGATTCGTTCTGCAAAAGAATAAAATTCTCTTAAACGAACGTAAAGTCCAAAAGGTCTGTCTACTTGTAGGTTTCTCGTTTAACGTGTTTGACGGGTTCGTAGACCAAGAATCGAACTGAACTTGAACTCCTGGACATGAAGAATTCTCGTTTGTCCTTTGCCGTGATCGTCTCAATCTCCACATCCAGAACCATAACGTTAAACTACAATTACATGATAGTCTTTCGAGCCGCTCTCTCCATCTTCGTTGCCCAAATCTCTCAAGAAAATAATCGTTGTAACAAACAATCAACAAGGACACGGAAAGAGCCGTGATAAAGATCAGAAACGGAGCCATCTCGGATGTGAGATTGCTTTTCTTCATCACTTCACATAATTTCTTTTGACAAGAATGTTCTCCAGGACAGTGGCTGTCGTTGAGGCAGCTCTTTCTTGTACAAGGGAATTCACTAGTGCAATTCTCACATATCCCTAGCACGCATCTACTGTCGCTACTACACTCGTGGTCCAACTGACAAATGTGTTCACATTTTAGCTTTGTCCATGTACAATTCCCTTTACAGCAGTATTCAAAATGAAAGCATTCTTTATCTGATGAGCAGGATGTAGCCTGACACGAGAAAATCAGACAAGAAGCTACAAATATGAGAAAGATGGTGAGCCTGTACGCCTCCATGATGATGTCTATGCTATACGTATTATCATAACAAACCTTCGAGGTCGAGTAGGGCTTGGTGACGTCATTATCCTATTGTGTTTAATCTGGACGGTATGCCAAGATAGTCGTGGCCAAAAAAATTCTTCCTCGTGACCCCAGAGTTCATCAAAGAAGCCGAGGAATTCGATAAGTAACTGGAATTCCACGATATTACTGGATCTCTTTCATCGATACCCGAACTGATTACGAATCGATTAGCTTCGCTTCGTTTGATACGCAGTTATTTCCCGCCAAGAACAGAGAATGACGTCACCACAGGTATCCCAACCAACCCATATCGCTTCTAGGTAGTAGGTTTTCTGACCACACTTCTGATGGCAAATAATTAGTCCTTACTTGGCTGGATTAATCAGATTTTCATGCCAGATGTTGGACTATGATCAAAGTTTGCAATGGTATATGTTTTACCGGAATCAGCGTTAACAGCGGTATTCTGGATTAACGCACTCAACGCATCTTGTGTGTCGTGCGTGACCGACCCTAAAGGCCGATTTACACGGTACAACTTGTCGCGCGCGACTTGACGTATACGGCAAAATGAGCTCAAAATCGTGTCGTGTGAATGGTCCTACGACAGACGTACGCGGCTTCAAGACTTGTCGTAGAATTTTAAACTTTGGCTTAAAATCCTACGACAATCGTAGGAAAATGACGTCAAAATGGAACTGGAATGGGACCGGAACTGTTGTCCACCATTTTGTTTGTTGCACGCCCCAGTCTCTCATAATTCATACAGAGTGAATTGCTCGCGTTTTTTTAGTGCCGCGTGCAATAAGTTGTGCGGGTGTAAATGGTACCTAAATTTTGCAATATACGTCAAGTCGCGCACGACAATCTTGCCATGTAAATAGGCCTTAATAAGAACGTCTGCGCATGCGCGCACGAGATTATCCCTGACGTGGCATCAATGAAGAATACGTGAAATCACGCGGCTCACTTAACGGGAAAAAAACACGTGATTATTGGCGTCAGATTCAAAGCCTTCATTCCTTCACGACCGACTCAAGTAAGAACAGTAACCAATCAAGAATCGATACGACAAAGGAGTGTAGTTGATCCTCTTAGCGTTACAAGCACTGCATGAGGAGAATTCTTCAAGGCACGCAACAAGTCTTCAATGACTACCTTGAAGGTAAACACTTGTTTCCATAGCCCAAAGTACGCCTTCGAATCTTTCTAATTCGTACCTTGATTCGTACCTTGATTCGCACCTTGATTCGCACCTTGATTCGCACCTTGATTCGTACCTTGATTCACACCTTGATTCACACTTTGATTCTCACCTTGATTCACACCTTGATTGGCACCTTGATTGGCACCTTGATTCGTACCTTGATTGGCACCTTGATTGGCACCTTGATTGGCACCTTGATTGGCACCTTGATGCGCACCTTGATGCTCATTTTGATTCGCATTCTGTTTGGCACCTTGATTGGCACCTTGATTGGCACCTTGATTGGCACCTTGATACGCACCTTGATGCTCATTTTGATTCGCATTCTGTTTCGCACCTTGATTGGCACCTTGATGCGCACCTTGATGCTCATTTTGATTCGCATTCTGTTTGGCACCTTGATTGGCACCTTGATTGGCACCTTGATTGGCACCTTAATGAGCACCTTGATGAGCACCTTGATTGGCACCTTGATTGGCACCTTGATTGGCACCTTGATTGGCACCTTGATTGGCACCTTGATTGGCACCTTGTGCGCACGTTGATGCGCACCTTGATTCGCATCCTGTTTCCAACTCGATTCACACTTTGATTCCCACCTTGATGCGCCTCTTGTTTAGCATCTTTTTGGGCTCATTTTGTATCTTCTTGGGCTAGCGTTCTTCTTTTCGCTACTTATTTATCACCTCCTTGAGCTCCTAGTTTCGCTTCTCAGTTTGGGGCTCTTTTATCTTTTTCCCCGGTTTCGCTCCTTGTTTCGCACCCCCTTGGACTCTTTCACGGTTTCGCTCCTTGTTTCGCACCTCCTTGGGCTCTTTCACGGTTTCGCACCTTGTTTCGCACCTCCTTGGGCTCTTTCACGGTTTCGCACCTTGTTTCGCACCTCCTTGGGCTCTTTCACGGTTTCGCACCTTGTTTCGCACCTTCTTGGACTCTTTCACGGTTTCGCTCCTTGTTTCACACCTCCTTGGGCTCTTTCACAGTTTCGCACCTTGTTTCGCAATTTGTATCGCACCTTCTTGGGCTCTTAGCTTTGCTCATGTTTTCTCACAAGAGGGTCGTTTGCAAAGATTTTCCCCAGCAAAAACCCTGGAAAAAATTGAGCAGTTTGGTAGAAATCATGGGAGGGGGTCGTTCGAAACTATTTTTTCAGCCGAAAACCCTGCAAAAAAAGTTCACCATTTTCGTCGTTTGAAAAATACGATGACACTTACACTGAGCGCGCGCTCAAAAACAACATACTTTTCGTCGATTTTTTTACTCTTTTCGACAAAATCTATTAGATAAAGCAAAAAGATCAGGATTGGTTATGTTCTGTTCTCTGATAAGACACGACTGAGGCTGTTGAACACTCAAAAAGACGCGAAATTTATGTTTTTTCCCCCAAAAATCTTTACATGCTTTCGCTACTTCCAGGTCTGGATGAAGCACACAATTTTTGACGCACAGGAGTAGGGTATGGCGAAAATTGTTTGTACGCGGATGCTGAAAATAGCACAACCGGGAATTCACATAGTGCGCGCGGTATTAATAAGTTTTCCTCTCTTATTTATGCTCTCTTGCTTCGTGCTATATATAAAAATAGAAAATAACAAAATAACAAGTTGGAATTAATTAGAAATGTTTTTCTATATTTGGATTGTAAAGCCCCCTAGATTGATGAGAATAACTGTTTAGTAACATACCAACAAGATTATCTCAAAAATATCAATCTATATCTTGAAAACAGTGAAATGATTACATCTTTTTTGCAAAAATAATTAATTCCTATTTGTTATTTTTTTATATTTGTATGACAGCCTTCTTGCAGTTAGGGATAAATATATTGATTATTTAACGTATTATTATCGTTTACAGCTAAAACTAGTTTCAGTACAAAAAAAAACTATCTTCACACACGTGTGTGCGTTTTCTATTTCTTCATTCAGTGCTTTTTAGGAATATTGAACTGTTTGAATGATATTCATTATACTCTTGCTCACACATTTTATCACCAAGTGTAAGCATGGGCTCCCTGTGGTGAAATACCAACGCTTGGGCTACCTGTGTCCTTATGTAACACAGGAAGCACCTGCTCTGAATTTCTCTCTTTTGTTTCTTTTTCAAAATTTCATGAAATAATCAAACTTAATCTTAGTTGAAATGAAGAATACTCTATAACTTATAGAGACAGTTGGTTTCAAAACTTATGAGTAAAATAGAATTGCTACTACGCATAATATATCCTATCTATAATTTCCTTCTGGAAGATCAGAAGAGATCACATCGTATCTATCAAATACAAACTATGAGTCAGTGTGCAACTTTAAGCACATCAAATCGAAGACTTTTAGTTTCAATGACTTCCTTTTAACATATCATCTAAAACAGACTCTAGAACACATCAAGGTGCCAAATGTTTGCAGATATTTTGGAATCCTTTCAGCATTTTTGTGTTGATTATTCTGGTGGTTGCGTATCAGCTAAAATTGAATTAATATTTCAGAAGGGAAAATAGACGAATTCCACAATGGCTGCACGCAAAAACACAATGAAACAATTTCACTCAATTCAAATGAAACAAAGTTTCAAAAAAAATTTAAAATATTTGGAAATGATTTTTTTTCGCAATGTAGAATTTATTCTCATCATAATAATTCTATTTTTCTGTTTCTGTTTTACAGTTTCTAGCATTTTTAACCTCAATTCCTGCTGACAAAGGATAGGTTTTGGAATATTCGAGACTTCAGACTATTAAAAGCCATCTGCCGGAACTAAAACATATACAAACTATAACACGCATTCTGATTGGACAATACTTTGCTACCTGCTTGTGGTAAATAAAACAAAGATTCTGATTGGCTGAGCTATGTCATTAGCATATCTTCCAGGTGATTTCTATGTTTGCTTTGCTACAGTTTGATTGTTGAATTCTCAACAAGCCAAATATAAATATATTCTATTTTATATACATCGTGTAAGTAGATTCACAATTCTGCAGTTAAACCAGATTAAAATACGAGAAATCCATCACTGTTCACGTTGAATCCGGAAGCAGAGAACAGCGGAAGTGCGAGTAACATAGTCAACTAATATTCTTTTTTTGGAAGAATTGTTTTCTTAACGTTTGAAAATTATAAACTTTCTCTTGGCACTCTAATAAACCGGGTTTGTTTTTTCTTTCGAATTTAGCATTAGTAAATTTTGTAGCTTTTTGGCTTTAAGATTATTTTAGCAGGTTTTGTAAGCTTAAGCAAAGAAAAGCTGATTTGAATCTAGTCCACTCAATGACGCACATTTAAAACCATTTTTCTGTTCATGCTTAAGTACAAAATCATATTTGCTAAATTTATTTAAGCCGGTGGTTTTTGTTTTATTATT
Source organism: Anthopleura sola (assembly GCA_023349425.1). Lineage (NCBI taxonomy): Eukaryota > Metazoa > Cnidaria > Anthozoa > Actiniaria > Actiniidae > Anthopleura > Anthopleura sola. The sequence continues at coordinate 182,646 of JALHLI010000034.1, read as the reverse complement.
TCTACTAATGAATAAGAAACCAAGTCTTTGTGCTTCATTCCTATTTTCCAGTTGAATATAAAAAAATAGATTTATTGTTCAGTAATATTTATATTCTGACATTAATTTGAAGCGATTTCACTGATCTCGTCCTCTTCTTCAACTACAGACAACTCGATCAGACTCGAACCACTCGTGATTGGCGGTTTCTTGTACAAATTTTTAATATCAGAACGTCTTTTCCCGTTGCTGTGATGCTCGTTAGACTGTGAATTTTCAATTTCTACAGTGGCTTCAGTGTTTGGTTCGAGAGCATTTTGCTCATTCATTCGTTCGCGTTCCATTAGTTGTTTATGGTGGTGAGCTTGTTTTGTGGCTAATGATGGCCGCGATGATCTCTGATTTCTCAAGCAAAGATAGAAGGCTCCAACGAATATAATCAACCCAATAGTAGCCACAACTCCGAGTACAGCAGGATTCATTCCTTTTGTCTCAGTTATCGAGTCCAAACTCCGACATTTTCCATCTTTGCATGTCTGGTTCTTATAACATTGTGACTCATAAACACATTCTTGTATTCTATTTTGGTTTATGGTTTCCAGTGTACACGGTGGTTGAACACAACTGCATTTTCCTAGAGTACACGACTCGCCGTATTCCTTATCACAGTCTAAATCCGAAGAACATAAGCCACTGCAAGCCTTACGAGAAAGACAAAGTCTCTCGCAGCAACGCTTTCCATGGACACAGTCACTCGATACGAGACAAAACTTGACAGCAACTGTAACCGTGCCAAATAATGCCACAAAAAGCACAAAATATAATATCTTTTTATCCATCTAGACGAGGGATTCGTCTCTCTTCATCCTGAATGTTGGTTGTTCTGGTTCTTCTGCCTTTTTAACTGCAGGTGTTCAGATATTTAATATCGTCGCTTTCGACAATGCATTTAACCGAGTGATAAGCAGAATGTAAATACGTGATAGGTATCTCGCGTCGTCCTAGTTGATAATTACCTCAATAACACTGGTGTTATCTTTCTGTGTAAGCATTATTCCACTAAAATATTATTTTACTTAAAACGATGCCAAGAAACCACTTGTGAGAGGTTTATCTTTTAAGCGAGGTCTTTTCTACCAAAACAGAAGTTGTCACGCGATCTTTACGCTTCATCAATTACGCGTGACATATTTGCGTGCTATTTGCACGTGCGCACGCTAAATCAGTTAAACCACAACTTACTAACTCCTCACACAAATAAATATAATATATATATATAATAAATATATATATTAGAAAATGAAAAATTAAGCTCAAGTCGTTCAGGTCATTATGTGATTAATTTGTCCCCTTTTTCTGGATATTTGATAGATTGTGTTCGTAGAAAGCACAAGGTTCAGTATAACGACAAAAATCCATAGCTACGTTAAAACAATTATCGTTCAAAGTGATTGACAAAAAGCCAATTTAGTGCTAGGTATTTGAAAGAATAGGTAGATCGTAGGTTGGATATTCACATTATACAACAGGATAATCCTCTTTGATGAGACTTTGTAACAGAACGTAACCAAAGACAACCTTTTTGACAATAAAGAATTTTATTATTCAAAAGAGATGCTTTACATTTGTAAATACTATTGTTCAACTCACATCAGACTATGATTGGTTTTTTGTTCCTGCTAGATTGGGAATCTTTTTACTATCGGTACAATCAACCAAGCCGTCTGGTTCATGAGTGGAGTGGATTGGAGGATTGCAAGGCATCGTGCTGTGTTTGAACCTTTCTGTGTCATGACAAAACAGAAGCAAATTCAATCACATTATTTTTTCTTATGAAAAGAAAGTTAATCCTGATTTACAGCACGAACTAAAAGGATGAGCGCCTTGTCTTAAGCACGTTCTTTTCATTCTAATTTTCTTGACCTCAGCTCATCCATTCCACAGACTTTTCCTTAGAAGGTTAAGTTGATAAGTCAAATTATTCTTTACATTTTGGAATGTTTTTAAACATATCAACAACACAAACCAAATCTAGTCAAAATACTCTCCAAAGTTCAAATCACTAACCCTAATTTATTTTAAGTCAGTTATTTTGACAATTCGTAAAAAAATACGTTGATCATTCACAGATTTGAACTTTTTCAGTCAATTTTGAAGATTTTTACAGTAGCTCAGTGTTTCGTAATGAATATTTCAGCTATTACTCAATCCCGCGGGATTCTGCGGGACAGTGCCCGCAACTTGTCCACTCATAACTTCTTCGTACGAGGGAGGGAATTCATAAGGAGGAGGTTCGGTGTTTAAAAAGACGACACTCTCGTATCGAGGTAGTGCAGATGAACGTTCAAAACTCTCTAACATTATAGACCTCTGGCTTCTTAAACTCTCCGACCTCCTGGCGATTGATCTCCGATGGCTGCCCGAAGACCTTCCGAATCGTCTCCGATACCTTGGCGATCGTAACTGCCAAACATAATAACAAATTATAGCCATAAAAAGCATGATTGCCAGGATAGTTCCGATAGTAAGTTCTGAAGAATGATTCTTAGCGAAATTCCCTTGCAAACGTGGTGTTGTTCGTGGAGCGAGGGAGGTAGCGTTCACGACGATTTTCGCCGAAAATCCTCGGTTCTTAAGTCGGGTCTTCTCTAAAATGTTCAGTTTTCGCATGTTCACATTTTACTTGTTTACAAGTTCATTAAAGTAATCTTCTTTTCTTTTGTTGCATTCTCTTCTCTACCAACAGTAGCGTAGCTCACAACAAAGTAAAATAATAAGCTGTTTTAGATTCTTATTCTGCAACAGAAAAATTCACCAGATATGTACTGATGTGCTCTGTGACCAAAACTTGTCTAGATGCACGTTTTTGTGCTTTACATTCAAGACTACATACCAAGTACTCGGAACTGTTTCTTGATGGTGCGTTTACCGAGCAGAACACAACTTCAACAGTCCTTTAAACAATCGTTCCTGTAACTGCCTTTACAAAGATGGTTTATATGAAGAAGAACTACTGCATATCACAGGATAATTAGCAACAGTAATAAATATCTCACAACCCTTTCATTAACACAATGTGTACCATCAATAATGACTGAAATTATCGATCTATAATATATGTACATTTGATGAGTAATAACTAATCAACAATGTAATCAAGACGACTGATGCTTACGGGGAAGAGCTGCGTATATATAGTTCGAGTCACGAGGTTACTGGACAGCACGGGTGGTCAAGGTGCGATGGCCGGTAATGCGTCGCCTCTCATCACTGGAAAAATCGTGCGCGCTTCAAATGATGGAAATATGTTGGACTTAAAGTGGCTACATCCAACATATTTTCATGCTATGGAAGTGTCCAAAATATTGCAGGACTGACTTCCGACTATTCAGTTCCAACATCTCAAATTGATCGATTTTGCTAGTGTCACTGCTCTGAGGTCGTGGGCTCGATCCCCGGAACCATTGCTTGTTTATTTTCTCATGTGCTTCGAGGGTCTTCTCTAGGTTCTCAGGTTTTCCTTCCTCCACAAAAATCTTTGGAGAGGTAGGAATGATATATTATTTTTTATCGCTCCAAGAGCATCACACTTTTAAAGAGTATCCAGAACAAATCTACAAGTTGTTGTAACCAGTCCTTCACTTATGTGCGAGAACAAAAAGAACCGTAAGCCCTGGGAACGAAATTCACAATCACGTGACTGATTGCCGGAACCCAAGGTTAAATTATTCAACAGATCAAATCAACCTATTATGACAGGTGTCAGTCAAGATGCTAGTGACGTCAATCACCTTAGATTCATCTTTGGATAGTGAGATATTTTGTATCAATTAGCACCACTTACAAAATTGTACTGCAAACAACAGAAAAGGAAGCCGTGTGACAGTAATATTCAGTGACTAAACGCACTCAGTCACGAAGGACGAAACATTTGATTAAATTCGTAACAGCTAACAGTAACCTGTCTTGGCTCGCTAATTTGCAAAAAAAAAAAAATTGCCGCTTCAAATATACTGATATAATATGTATGGATATCAAAAGTATATCATAAATTATGGGATATCATCCCTGATACTTTTTCAGAGAGTCTTGGTGATATACAACTTTAATAGAATATCAGGGATGACTCATAATTGCTCAAGTGGCCATAATTTTTGCAAATGGCTGTAATAGACCCCTTGCAGCACGTCGCAATGCAACTCAATTTGGAGGACAAAACAATAGGTTTCCAATTCTCAGAAGATTGAAATTCTTTTGTTTTGTTCTTCAAATTAAGCTGCTTTGACGTCACGTGAAAGAGGTCTAAATATGTATATATATATATACATTCATATACATACAAAATCCTGCAACTTTGGATATACATATATATATATGATATATGTCTTTTGTTCTTGAGAGGCGAAACAATAAAGGAACAAATCATATACCATATGTACGTATATATATCGAAAGTTGCAGAATTTGTTTGGTTAGGTATATATATATAATATATACATATATATGAACAGCAAGAGGGCATGGTCTGGTTAAGATCTTTAATTCTTGATGGCTTCAGTCGCCTGTGATGCAAATGCCACCATCTTCCAATCGACACTGAACCACATTCATGTCGTTCAAACATTTTCATCAATGACATTGACGAGTTTGAAATCCCAGCCATCATTTACGGTTGTAAAAATTCAAATTCTCTGAGTTTAGTTATAAAAACCCTATTTTTGAATTTTTCAGTGGTTTGAGATGATGGCGACCACATTGACTGGGAAGTTGTCCCAAATTCCCGCCAAAACCAGTATTCGAGGTCTTAAAATAGCATGGCTAACTTCAAGGTCATACGTATATTCTCGTCATTTGGTAACAATCGAAGCTGAAGTCGGCGTCGTAATTTTAAGAGACCAAAACATGAAAAAGGGCGCGAAAAAATGTGTTGTTTGAATCACGTGATGTACAACACATTCCACAGGGATCCCAAGTGTAATTGTTGATGTGGTGTGTTTCAGACCCCCCTCCAAGAAGTCCTCAAAGGCTGTTGGCTAATTAATATTGTATGTCAAATGCTTGAATCATTTTCCGTTAAAAATATGGCTTTCCTTATCTCTTGTATCATATAAGCAGTGAAAGCATGCTTTAAAGTGATTTGGCTGCGATTACATCTGTAAAAAAGTCCCCGAGAAAGCTCCTCGCTCGTTGAAACCCAACGAGAAAAACCCATGAGTGTATTTACAAAGACAAGCAGTAATACACTCCTACTGTGCTGAACAAACTACATCAAAGAAAAATCTTTAATTTGTTAAGTCTCTGGAATTTTCTTTAAAGGATAACTGGGAAAAGACCCAAGTTTTCTTAGCCTCGTATCTGAGACTCAGCTATCGCGGTCATTGAAAGTTCGGTCAAACATGATAAAAAAAGAAATTTCTTTTGGCTTTAAATTAGCGCTAAAAATTCATCTCTCATCAATTTTATTACCACAATATATGATATATTCTGGAAGAACTAGCCTTAACAAGTTTAAATTATAAGAGCATTATGTGATTTTTGTCGAAATGTGTGTTGAGTAAGAAAGTTATCTCGTTCTTGATTTGAATCATTGGTCGCCATACAGACAAACCATGCTGGTAAACAGCAGCAACCAGATTGTCTTATGGTTAACAACAGATGTTCTCTTCTCTCTCAACTCGTCCTTGTCTCGGAGAAAAACTCAAAAAATTTTCCAACGTGTTTAACACTTTGAAAAACGGTTTGATTTTGGATGAGAAACCCTTGATTGTGAATGGTAAAGATCTGTATTTGTTATTACAAGTGTGTTGTGATAAAAAAGTAATGACGTCATTACGAAAACACCAGCAAGTTTGAAATCAGCCAACCATGGCTAACTTTGCTCATATTTAATAGCATTACGGATAGTTCGGTTCGTCCAAGGGTTTTCGCTAATCTTATTAGTGAAAGTGGTGACGAGTGATTCGGAAAAAAATTCATAATAAGAAGATTGGATAGGAGTTGGACGTACGCACAGAGGTTCAAATTGAAACCTGAAAAAGAAGATCTTTTCAAAATGCCAAATTGAATTAGGTAAACTGTTGGTACTGATCTCTCTGAGTATTTTGTTATTTTTATTCATCATATCGTCACACTATAATATTCCATAGGTTAGTTGTGGTAAAACCTGTTATATGCCCGATTTGTCTACCATTTCACTGATTTCCATATCATAATACAACAGTAAGATTTCTATATGATAGTTGACAAGGCTCGGCTAATGTAGATAAACTCTGCATACTAACAAGAGTGCTATTGGTCGTTAGGTTCTACCAAGCGAATGGCATCAGGGTATTCACTGTGTTACCAACAGATACAAGTTGAACACCAGAACAGATATTCCTGCTAGAACTGAGAATACGGCTTCTTTTAAACACCCGGCTAACAAGAGAATTACAAATAAAGTCGATTTATCGGCAAGCTCAGCTGTCACAGTCCTATTAGGAAACAAGCTACAGTTATTGGATGAGAAGCCAACACTGAAAACCATCATTCCAAGACCGATTCGAATTGAGGCGCGAGTTCAGCTTCGTCTTCGCTGGATTTGATGTTTTTACTCTCGCGTACTGCAACTTTACTATCAAACTGAGCGATAACAATCGAAAGAGATCTTAGTTCAGCCAACAGGGACAAATTTAGCTGGTTTACATTAAGCTCTGTGGTCTAAATCGCGGATAACTAGACCGTGGAAAAAGAAAAACAAGGCACACCACCGTTAGTCTAAAGATGTACGCCAAGATACTTCGCTTAAATATGTATGGAGTGAGAGCGAGTGGTAAATTATTGACTATCTGCATTTCGTTCTCGCTCAGTACAACAGATGTTTAGCTGGCTGAATGCTGGCGATTCATTCAAGTTTTTCATCACTAACTCGAACAAGACTTATGGTCAACAAACACCTAGTGCTTATGGAATCAGGGGGATTTTTTTACGTCCTATTTTTTCTATCTGTTCTCTCTTTATTGGGGATTTCAACATCTTCAAGTCAGAAACAAAACATTTATTGTAATGCCACGATTCATTGTAGAATCAATGTCAGTGCTATGAGCAATTTTTCCGTTTGCTGTGATAATATTTGTCGATTAAGGGCAGATTGTCGACTCAACTCCTCTTCTGACACCAATTCTAGCTCTTCCAACCCAAATAATTTTATCAAAGACTCCAGCGAAAACACTGGAAATTCAAGTAACATGATTGGAAATAATACAAGATCGGACCATACTGGTCAATCGAATACAACTGTTAATCAATCGCTTTCTTGTTTCAAAGACAGCGACTGTATTTCTCCTAAAATATGTATTTCGCTTGACTGTTTGACAAATAGTCCGAATGACAAGATTCAAGACTGTAAAAGTTGTGAATCAAGCGATTGTAAAGACGGTAGTTGCTATAATATGACTAGCACGGTTCTTCCTACAGGGACTACGACCAAAGGATCTATAACAACTCTGCAGCTTGTGTTATTATTCGGTTCAATGGGAGGAATCTTCATTTTTATTGTCATTGTGTATTGTGTAAAAACTTTTACGGATAACCGTCAAAGGCAATATTTATTGAAACATGGAGTTTGGGAAAATCCACCAAATAAAGACGGCAAGGAGAAAGGAGATGTTGATGCTAAATCTGATGCGAGTAGGCAACAAAGGAAGCTGGAAGTGCCAACCATCACTGTGGAAACGGAAACAGATTCTAAGAGGAAGAGAAAAAACAAAGAGAATTCAAAAGATGAAGTAACAGACACAGAAGGGCTGGAAGAATTCGCTGTACAACAGGACAGCAAGAACCAAAAGGTAACTGAAACAGATCAAGGTAGCCTGAATATAAATCTAGAGGCAAATCATTGCACAAAGAATCCATATTGTGCTAAAACAAAAATTGGCCAAACAATAGAATCAACTAAAAATATAAGAATGCCTACTGGCTGGGACAATAAAGATGAGAATACGCCTTTGACAGAATCACCAAAGCAAAATAGATTTGGCAATCTAAGAAAAACTAAAGACAGATCGCCTACTAAAATCATAGCCAATGGCACGCCAGAGAAATCTTCGAGATTTGGCAAACAGAAACAGAATTCAACTTCTGTACAACTCTGTGAACCGGAGAATTTCAGTGATTTTGGAATGTGAAGTACAGCATGCAGTGACAGGTCGGTGTACCGGAGATGGTGTACCGGGTCTGTATAGCACTGCTGCTGTTGCTGTTGCTGTTGGTCACATTTGCCCAAACTGTTTCTAAACAAGAATTGCATTATACTGATCCCTACTTATCTTTTCTTGGAAATTTTTAGCGAAATTTCGAGGTTTTCCAGCGCTTGTTTTTTTAGCGAGATATTTTGAGAGCGATGGAATTGTTTACAAATTGAATTAGATTTGAATTTTTACCCACTTAGGAAAGAAGGAAAATATTGTCTGGTTGCACGAGCAGAGGATGTCAAACCTACTGACTGTCTGAAGTAGAATCGACGGGTTATTCGTCAAATTTGTTAGTATGAGCGATTTGTATCACATGGCTAATACAATGCCACTGGACGTACACTGACTTAAGTGAATTGAAAATAATTTAAACTCTCTCGGAAGCATATAGAAGAATTGTGTAAATAGACAAACAGTTGTCTGCACATAATGAGCAAATGACGATTTCCTTGGGAGAATTTTACAGGGAGAAGTCAGGAACAAGAACACGTTAAGCAGCTAAACATTTCAGCTGTTTTACGGAGAAGTCCATGAATCGTGGGTGTAGCGTGTTCGTTCAAGGCTACTTTGAAATATTAGCTCAATTTGGGTTATTTGTTGGCCAATTTATACGAACCGTTCCCATTAGGATGAAGTAACCTCAAATCTTTCATCCTTACAACTATTCAACATAGTTGCATATTTACTTTTTTTGAGGAAGACGGCTTAAAAGGTGAAGAACGTTTATGCGATTACACTAAAATTATGGGATTCAATTTGTACAAGATTATAGACATCATCAATGATCGAAAGAAGAAAAAAATCATATAACAACACGAGAATATATCTAGAGAATCTGAATGAACCATGTTGGCATGCAAATGTAAAGCCACAAGCCTATTCTCGAAGGGACCGCATTTGCCGTGTGGGCTAAATACACTGTCTTATAAATAAAAAATGAAAAACAGCGAAAATCAAAACAGTGTTTGGCATTCCTCGTGTGGAAAGTAAAGGTCTAGTCTAACTCTGATTACGGTAGACCAACGTTTCTTTGTTTCGGAATCTCTCTGACAGAGTTCAAAGGAATTACATTGGTTTGCCGCGATATTGAAAGAAATCAGTACAGTTTCATCTATGATCATCAAGCAAACAGTTGGTTAGAGAAAAGATTTGATTGGACGTGCAGGAAGGGAAGGGCTGCCAACAGCTGAACCAAACTTGATGAGAATCAAATCTATGATCGATTCTTCACTGAAGTGAAAATCATGAATTAACCATTTGCAAAACAGTGGTTTTTCAACATAATTTTTTCAGTAGAACTAGGAATGGAATGAATCTTTTCTAATGAAAAAAAACAAATTACTACTTTAAAAAAAGCAACCAGACAGATCTCTAAATGTTGCTCAGTAGTATGTGTTCAAATATTCACTACTACAAACTCCTTCGTATTATTTAAGATTCCAATTTTCTCGCACGTTCTCAATGATACTATTTTGTCCAAGAGTTTATCAGGACCAATATTTATGATGACCAATATCCAGGGAACTACGGTATTTTGTAGTTAACGATGGTTTCTAAAATTAATAAGTTTTTATGCATGTAGCTAGTTGAGTTTATATCCTGGTATTTACCAGAAAACATGGGGAGATATTTATTGTTATATATATATATTGAATACAAACGCCTGGGTCATCGGACAGCCGTTTTATATTTAGGAGGAAATACCGAAGCAGAACTAAAAAGAGCTTGTAGTTCTATTTCGATTTTAGCGAAGACAAAGGCGAAACAAAAGTGAAGTTCATGGTCGAGGAGTGTAAAGAATGAATGAAGGAATGAAGGAATGTCTTATGTAGTGCCGACATCTGTTTTGGAATAACTGCTAGTGTTATTTCCTTCCTCAAACAACAGTCAGGTGTTGACAGCTGTCATGTGATCTGTACATTTGGAACAACCCGATGGCTACATATCACGTGACATCTGTTTATAATACTCTTATAGTTAAGCCTTATCCCGTTCCCCACTCATTCCCATAATCCTCTACAACATTAGCTACGTTAAGGCGTATGGGCAAGCTTACTGACAGGCAAACTCGTTGAGTGGGGGACGCGAGGAAAAGGAAATCTTTGACATGTGGTCACGTGACGTGCTATCACGTGACTTTTATCACGTGACATCCACGTGGTCATGTGACATAATATTAATCTAAGAATTGTCTTCATTGCAAAACCTTTACAAATTGACCACCGATAAAATTAACTTAAATGGGAGATGGGTTTGAATTCTTTTTCTAAAGTCATAAAAACCAGCACAGTAAACAAGGTGTCTGGTACAAAATTGTGGTCGGTTCCGAAAGGTTTTTCTCGCAATATATTATTCTAATACCGGCTCATAGATGTTTCCAAAGGCATGCAATTTCTATATAAAGATGCCATGTTTCTGATATACAGTATCTAATACAATAATATTATTTAATATTTATTGATCACTACTTGGATCAAGCCTTCATATTGTACGGGTTTTTTGTTACCAAGGATGAAATTTGTACATTTTATTCGGATTGTTTTTGTATATTTTTTGGTTCAATAGATCTACACAATAGTTCTTTCTACACGACAATGCCTGAGTTTTCGGGGCGAAGTAAATGCAATAATTTTGAATACCAAAAAACAACTTGATAAAAACGAAGGTGAAATGTTCCAAGCAAACACAAGTGCGAAGTAATTCTTGGAGTGCAAGGTTCTACGTGACTCAAAATCCCTTGAGATATAAATAACAATGAAACAGCCGCCATCTTGGTTGATATTACAAGAGAATCTAACGAGGAAGGCTTTGTATAGTCAGCCAACATGGCGGCTAGTGACGTAACATGTACCCCAAGAATAATATCGCACTTTCTAGCTGGTGTTGCGTTGAACATTTTTCCACGTCATTTAGAAACTGGTGCTGGGTTAGCAGAGAGAGGACAAAATTTGTCCCTGATACCTTTGACTTAAGTGCTGATCATTGGTCACGTGCTCATATTCTTCGCCCTCATTGGCTGTTTTCACCCCCCCCCCCCCCCCCCCTCCTCACCTGATAATCCAGGATCAGTCTCTATTCAAGCTTTCTAACAAAAACGTCAGTTGCCATGGAAACAGCAACATCTAATGATCCACTTTTCTGGAAGACAATTCGATTAACCTTTGACGTATTTTGAGCCCGCGGTACATTGGTTACCATGGTTACTATAAACGCATTTGTTGGTATAATTGAAAATAAAACTACAATGTCTATTGTAGCTTGTGCTTATTTTTAGTTTGTGATAGCTATTTATTATTCAAGTCATTTCCATCTCCATTTTTAAAACTATGGATTCTTCAGCTTCAATAGAAGAAACATCTTACCCGCGAAGGTCTCCAGTAACCTTAACGTACAAAAGCCCGTGCATAGAAGTATGCCAATACATTAAATGTGGGCAGAGCTGCATGAACGCAAGATTAAGGATTTCATGAACGCCTTTATCCCAAACTAGAACGAGAGGAAATAAGTATTTGAGAAAACTACAGGGGAGGGGGTGTGGAGGAGTTTGTCCCTCTTATCTAAAGCAAGTGCTGTAATGTGATCGATATGAACAAAATGTTTTTACTAAAAAATGTAAAATCATTTTACGTGTTTTGAAGGAAGTGATTGCTCGTCTCCTGAGCCAGAAGCTCATAACTTTTGAAGTCAACAACCTCTTGTCCTAACTAAATTAATTAATTAATATTTGCACGTGAAGAACAAGATGGCTTAGACAATGAAAGCTATAAGGCCCCTGTCGTAGATTAATTGTGTCAATAACGATTCCCCAGGGGGTTCTCGAGACGTGATCTATCCAACCGAGGCAGGTTTTAGCCATATGGTTGATAGCACACGACGGGCAGTGTTTGCCTGTCATTATAGGCTGGTAATGAGATTCATTCAGCTGATTGATACCAAGCAATAGAATACTATCTGGTTGATAGCACATGACGGGCAGTGTTTGCCTGTCATTATAGGCTGGTAATGAGATTCATTCAGCTGATTGATACCAAGCAATAGAATACTCTCTGATTGATAGCACATGACGGGCAGTGTTTGCCTGCCATTGTAGGCTGGTAATGAGATTCATTCAGCTGATTGATACCAAGCAATAGAATACTCTCTGGTTGATAGCTCATGACGGGCAGTGTTTGCCTGTCATTGTAAGCTGGTAATGAGATTCATTCAGCTGATTGATACCAAGCAATAGAATACTCTCTGGTTGATAGCTCATGACGGGCAGTGTTTGCCTGCCATTGTAGGCTGGTAATGAGATTCATTCAGCTGATTGATACCCAGCAATAGAATACTCTCTGATTGATAGCACATGACGGGCAGTGTTATATAACAGCATACTTTTTTATTGTTTATTTTTACTTATCACTTTCTCTACAAAATAGTCGATTGATATAGAAAGTGCGCCATTCTACTTGTAGCAATATTAGATAAATAAATCCATTACTAACCATATGAAGTATACACAAACAATTCTTGGCTAATAAATACGATGCTACTGTCTAGTCAAACTATGCAGATGAGGCCGATGAGGATCATGGGAAATGTATTAGCAATAAACAATTTTCGAGATGCGCGAGTACTTTCAAAAATATCACAGGCGCAGACATGATCTCGGGACATTTTCGGGCAAGATCACGCACGCTTTTGACTCTGTCCGAAAATGTCCCAAGATCATGTCTGCGCCTGCGATATTTTTGAAAGTACTCGCGCATCTCGAAAATTGTCTATAATTGAAATGCCATTTGTAGCTGAGCCGTTTTTCCTTTAAATCAACTGGTCAGTGGCTTCTGAACATTATATGAAATTTCCGGCTTGGTATGCAACAAGCAACATGCAACAAAACCTTCACCAACCTTTATTGAAATAGCTGTTCGCAGTACATGTGCGGATCCAGGGGGTGGTTGTAGGGGTTGCAATCCCACTATGAGAATTTAGATTAGCTGGCTGACAATGGTGTTACTTTTGCTTTCATTGTCATCATACAACCCCCTGTTAAAACAAATCCTGGATCCGCCCCTGTAGAAAGTCCCGTTACCTCGAACCCCGGAACTCACGAGCTTGAAGCTGCGTCCCATTACACTAAAATGTTACCCTCTATTTCTCAAACCCCCATGAATTCAAACATTTTCCCTCGTCGGTACCCAGGAGGTTCGAGATAAGGGGACTGCACTTTATACAGCTGTTTTTTCCAGAGTCAAGCTTTGCAGAATAGTTTACCACTGTTTTCTTTGGTACAAGCTGATCGAGACAAAATTCGCGATAGGAAATAAATCGCGATCAAATAAATCAGTCGTTAATATGGAACTTTTAAGATTATACCTTCTCACGGTTCTCATGTACTTTTGATCTCAGTTTATGAGGAATATACCTTCTCACGGTTCTCGTGTACTTTTGATCTCAGTTTATGAGGAATATACCTTCTCACGGTTCTCGTGTACTTTTGATCTCAGTTTATGAGGAATATCATTCAAGCAGCAATGTCTGGAATTGGTTTAACGATTGAACAGAGCGTTTCAAATTAAGGGGGAGCTAAATCGTTTCATGTTCTAGTGGTTCTTACTAAGAATGACCGTTGGAAAGTCAGGGTTCAGCAACAAAAATGTAACACATGAACACATCAAATCTATAATTTGAATTTACATCAGTCGACTCTGATTGGCTAGAAAACAGCTCGAATTAGTACTGGACTCTGACTGGCTAAAAAACACATCGAATTAGTACTGGACTTTGATTGGCTAGAAAACAGCTTGAATTAGTATTGGACTCTGATTGGCTAGTCAGCTCCTTATCTTTTACTATCAGGTGGGCAGTCACATTGGGCCTTCGAACCGAAAATTCCGAATTTTTGATCGAAAAGCAAAAACGTTTGAGACGCTTTCAAATATTAAGATAGTAAAATATGTACACTGGATACTCTTATAATCTTACATACTTTGAAAACAACTCGTAATTTGTTTTGAGATACACTGTAAATCAAATCAACAAGCTAGATTCATGGATGTTTACAAAATATGTTACTTTGTAAATTTACTTTGTAAATTGTGTGTGAACTTAAGATTATCTTGAATGCGAGAATAACATGGAAATACAAAAGAAATGCCACCAATTTCATCGAGAAAAAGTGTGATTTCATTTGTGTTTCCTGTTAGCCATGCATCCAAGATAATTTTAAGAAGAGTCAATTGTTTTAATTAAAACCTTGCAAATTGTTTTAAGCCCAGTTCAAACGTCTATCTTCTCATGAACCGAACGCATTTAAAACAATGGATAATAAGGCTGTCTTCTTTGATGTCATTAGGTTAGTCTCATGAGAAGATCGATGTTTAAACTGGGCCCGTTACAATCCACTAGATGGTTAAATAGTCCCCTTCACAGTTCCCTGCGCCATCTTGAAAGGTAGCCGGGCCTTTTCATCGAAGCAAGACGAACGGTGACCTTGCAATGATAGAGACACGTGAATAATTGTCCAAGGTTTTAAAAAAAAGTCTCTATCATTGCAAGTTCAACATTCGTCTCGCTTCGATGCAAAGGCATGCGGGCTACCTTTCAAGATGGCATAGGGAACTGTGAAGGGGACTATTGCAATGGAAGTACACGTGATGCCATACCCTTAATGTGAATATTGCACATGCAATATGCAACACTCCCAAGCACTACACACGTGATACTCTATTACAATGATGTTAATCTCGTTTACCGTTCGTTTTAAGCTTTTTAGCTTTAGGACTTGATTGATTGTGAAGACTGCTCGTCCAGAAATGCCACACGGTCCAGCCAACGAGAAATATAATGAAGAGAATCCAAAATATAACGATATGGCGTGGGAATGGTAGAGTAACAACATCCCAGCCGAATTTCAGGCAGATAAGAACCTCTGTGCTTATAATAGCTGAGATAACCCAGGCTTGTTGACCAAACCGTTTACAGGTCCTTCAAGAAAACAACAAATATGTCAGTTTAAATAGAGCGAAATCAATGTTTCCCCATTACAGACCACGTGTCATTCCCTAGAGTATCATTTCTTTGTTTAACAGTTGTACATGACAAGACACATGAATATGGATACAACTCAAACAAAGAATATTATTTTCAAGAGAATGGCACGTGGTCTGAAGTGGGAAAACACTACGCACAAGCCGAAAAATTCTAGTTACATTTTGCATTTTTGCCTTAACGGTTTTGTGGAGTAATAAAGTAGATGTTATTACTATCTAATAAATAGACAAATACCGCTGTCTTCCTCGATCAGGGTTAGCTTCATTTCAGTGTCGAAATATTCACAAATTGACCTCTTGCATTAATTCCCAACCTGGGCGTCAAAACAAAAGAGCTCCCTTCTCTTGAGGATTGTTAATATTTCTCATCGTTTTGTCCCCCAGGTTGGGAATCAATGCAAGGGGTCCATACCAACAGTAAAGTAAAGAATACACAACTTCAACAATACAAACACTTTGAAATTCCACAGACCTTCACTGGAACATGTGAATATTCTACATAAAATGGAGGCTAACCCTGAGCAAAAGAGAACAGCCCTTTTACATGATGGGGTCATTTTACTACAACTACCAAGATGCTTTGCGAATTTTCTTTCATATTCAAATTTATATTTCCTCTAACTGAACAAAAGAAAGTTTGCAAGGGATTCTGGTAGTGTTAGTAAATGACGCCATGATGCAAAAGGCCTATTGAAACTCAAGTATTCTTTGTAATTTTATAAATTTATAATTTTTTTACATTTTTGTCTAGGAATGTCAACAGACAAGGTCTTTCAACCCTAATGATGTTATATTAAGATAAATGAATATACAGTAATAAGATTCACTGATAATAAAACAAGCTGGGAAATGAAATGGAATTTTTCAAATTTGATTTAATTCACAAACAGATTCCATCATAAGAAAGAACACATAAAAATGAGTAAGAACTGAACGCACTTTGAGGGACATTTTGTCTGGACTCTACATATTTCTCTGTAATTTTGGCAGGGTTTGGATGCCAAAAATATTGATTCTGTAAGGTTGAACATAAATAATAATAAATAATTAATGAGGATTAACAGTGGGATCCACCGAGTGTCTCTTCCTTCACTGCATTCCAACTGGAATTAAGAAGTTGATTTTTGAGGAGGGAGGAAAACATCTTGAAACTTGGTCAGTACCTAACTTGTCGTTATTTATCTTTCAAGTGGAGTTATTTTTTTCTGGAAACTTAATTAAAATAGTTTTTCAATCTTGTACCTACTCCTCTGCTTGTTTTGTTACCAGCGAATCGGGCTTACTTACTTGTCATTCATGTACTGGTATGTTTCATTCAAAGCGACCGAACCACAAAACAATAGAATCACCACACGTATCCAGTTCAAGATGTTGGGCGGAGGAATCCATAGGATAAACTTCAGGTAAAATAATGTTAACTCCGCCATCAGGTACTGTTAAAGGCAATCACAATGATCAACATTGCCATGGAAAAAACCTTATCACCATAGTAACCATGGTGCTGGTTAGGTAAATATGACAACAACGTTGTCATGGTAGCTACCAAATCATGGCTTATTGCCATAGTAATAACCACAACTTAATGGTAAGTGTTGGTACTTGTTTCTATGGTAACTTGTTTCCATGGTAACAATATTTTGAT
This sequence comes from Anthopleura sola, assembly GCA_023349425.1. Classification (NCBI taxonomy): domain Eukaryota; kingdom Metazoa; phylum Cnidaria; class Anthozoa; order Actiniaria; family Actiniidae; genus Anthopleura; species Anthopleura sola. The sequence continues at coordinate 165,763 of JALHLI010000034.1, read as the reverse complement.
TTCCATGGTAACCATCCATTCACTGTTGTGGTGTAACTTTACATTGTTAAGTAAAATGTTATGTGTGTTAGCTGATTAACTTTACAGGTTGCCATGACAACCATGTTGTGCATGTATACTAAAAAATGAGGACAAATGAAATGAGTACACACCACAATGGCGATACCGCAGACAGCTAACCAGCGCTTTAGATTCCTTGTCGCACCCCAGTCATATGCTGTCCATGAATATGGAGTGAATTGTTCTGCTACTCTTTTTAACTTCCCTCTGAAAAACATTGGTTGTATGTTATGGCCTCTTGAATGATTGATGAAGGTGATGGTGGTGATGGTGATGGTGATGATGATGATGATGATGACAGTGATGATGTGTTTGGTGGTGTTGATGATGATGATGATGGTGCTGATGAAGATAGTGCTGATGATGATGATGATGATGATGATGAGTGATGATAATTATTGTTGATGATGATGGTGATGATGATGATGATGATGATAGTGATGATAATTATTGATGATGATGATGATGATGATGATGATGATGATGATGATGATGATGATGATGATGATGATGATGATGATGATGATGATGATGATGATGATGATGATAGTGATGATAATTATTGTTGATGATGATGGTGCTGTTGTTGATATCACTATTATATTAGATGAAGGCAGATCCAGGGTGGTTCTATGCATTTTCCCACTATTCCCCAAGGAATATCCTATTGTAAAGATAACTTTGTTCAAACCACATATCCTAACATAACCAACTCACCGGTATGTGGGGATATTGTACAACCCTCGCCAATGAAACGGCTGCAAAAAATGACAGTACATGTTTAGTGTGGATCCTTGACGTAAATGAAAGAAATAAATGGGAAGAAAATGTGCATGAAAAAGAAATAGGAAAAACGAAAAGCTATTACATGTAAATTGTAATATTTTTACATCAAACATACAATAGCTGATTGCTTACTCTCCCAAGCTGCAGGCTCATGCCTAAAGATTTTAATGTCAGATCGCATTAGAGGGAGGAAAACTGGAAAACTCATAGAAAAAACCTTGGAGCACAGGAGAGAACCAACAAGCAACTCTACTCACAAATGAGCTTGGGAATGGAACCTAGGTCACATTGATGAGAGGCAGCTCACATCATCCATGCTCCACCCATCCATCGTCCCTGTGTGTAACGACATTGAGAGACAAGCTACAGTTGCACAATTAGAAAGCAGTTCTACTGACTTTTCGTTAAAGTTTCTCAAAATACGTTTTGAGACTTGTCTCGCTGTCAATGCCGTTGCACACAAGTTTCAGCTCAAAGTTGTCAACATATAAAAGGGCCTTGACAACCAATGAAGAAGATAGATGGAGGAATGGAAGAAGGTTGAAAATCTTAAGAAGGAAATGTCAGTAGGTAGTAGAGGTTGTTCTTTACCTTGATGGCCAGATAATCACAAGTCTTCATACCAAGGTATGTTCCAAAACCATTACATATTAAAGCATCCATTATCCACTACAAATAAAGAATATAAAAGAAACTTATTTCCATGGTTGAGCATTCCCACTCATCTGGAAATATAAAATTCACTGACTTTTCCCTGACCGTGGGAACCCTGATTTTATATATGATATTGTCAGTACAGAAATTGAAGACATAATGCTTATAGACATTGCCATGGTAATGTTAATGTGCCAACCAATTATAGGTTTGACAAAAAAAATGTCTTCAAACTATGTATGTTGACCTTATAGACCTTTCTTAATATTTATCTATGAAGTCCTTAGCCTCACTTTCATGCATGCAGCTCATTAAATATTACAGAGCGACGTGCAAAGGTATAACCACATTTAATGTATCTGCATAATTTCATATGTGCAGGCTTTTTAATGCGAAGCTAGCTGGTTTTATGAGTGCTAAAGCTTGTTTGGCAGCAAAAAGCCCATGCATACAAGTATGCCATAAATTATGTATGAGCTGCATGAACATGAGGCTTAGGGCTTGCATAAATATGAAATATTAAGAAAGTATGGAATATAGAAAATATGGAATATAGTAAAACTATCTGTAGTTGAACTTACATGGTCCCACCAGCATTCACAGAAGTTAGGCAGTTGATGTTCCAGTGTGTATTCAAGAATCTCAAACAAAATACTTATAACAGTACATAACCACCAATCACGAATCATCAGGGCCTACATAAAAACAACAAACACATCAACTAATAATTATTGATGAAAGTGCACCTAACTCCTGATACAATACTCTCAGCATTGATTCTACATGAAGTGAATAGTTGAATGGTGGAATATTTACTGGGTTGCTATGGTAGCAAACCAGTCTTAAAATGAGATCCGTTTTTCCGTGGTCAGGTAGACCATAATTTCACACGTCATGATTGGTCAAGAACTTGTAAACAATGTCCAATGTCCAATGAAGTTGCCACACGACATCGAGGATGATGTATTTATAGCTTTTAGTGTTGTGTCAGTATAAATTCATTCGTTCAGGGTTTTTGAAGTACTATTTTGTCTGTAGGCACATTGCGTACTTTTGTCTTTAGGTTTTTTAACACTACGCTTAAACTACTTACGAACACACACACCGTACGTGGTAGACACAAACTAAAAGATGTTATTGAGCGATTTTGGAACGGGTTGGTCCACATACTCAAAGAGAGAAGTCTGAGAATCTACGAGCTATCTTTGAGAATCTATGAGCAAACTACGGTATGAGAATCGTAGATCTAGACAAACTAGTCAAAATAGACTAAGATAATCTATAAACTACCTAGCTATGATCAAACTAGATCTTACCAGATCTCAGATACAAAAAAATATACTGAGACAAACTACAGAACGAGAGACAAACTACAAAACGAGTGACAAACAAAGCTTTGATGAAAGCTGACTCCAAGAACTTGTAGAAGTCAGATGAGCTGATAGTGATCTACAAGAAAGCGAACTGCCAAGACTTGTTGAATATTTCCATTTATGAAAATACAGAAGGCAAAAACTGAGGGAAAACAAATGACCAGTTAAACACATTTTGGCTAAGAGTATTTACATTGATAAAACGTTTGTTTTGCAGCGAACAGTTTCGATACTGAAATAGATATGTTTATTTCATCAGCTAGTCTTGAAAGGTACTCTAGTAGGTCACGTAGAAATATAATATGCGTTGACAAGTCAGTAACGCAACACTAATATCTTACTAGAATTTAAAATGTTTTTAATAAAGGGGGACTTTGAACCCAAAAGGAACACTTTGGTAAGAAATAATAGAGTATGAGGATTGGTGAGTGGGGGAGCTCTTGCACAGGCAACCCAGTGAACGCTCCAAGAGTGTCTAGTTCTTCATTAGAGTGTTGCATCTTCAAGTTATGAAGGTTTAGATTTCCAATATGTTAATAACAGTGACGTCATTGTAGGCTTTTGAGTGTATTTGTTTTACTTGTAATATTAAACACTGGCCAATATATGAGACGCATGGGTGGCATAGCGGTGAGTGTATTTGTTTTACTTGTAATACTAAACACTGGCCAATATATGAGATGCATGGGTGGCGTAGCGGTGAGAGTATTTGTTTTACTTGTAATACTAAACACTGGCCATTATATGAGACCCATGGGTGGCGTAGCGGTGAGAGTGCTTGCCTCTCACCAAGGCGACCTGAGTTTGAGCCGCCACTGGGCTCGGTGTCGTATATGTGAGTAGAGAGCTGTTTGTTGGTTCTCTCCTGTGCTTTGAGGGTTTTACTACACTACACTGTGTACCATAGAGGAAAATATTAAATATTAATCAAGTATATATAGTAAGAGGCTTACCTTAGCCCACCAACCAATCAAATGGCAAAACACAAAAAAGTCACATTTTTCCTGCACAAAACAAACAGTTAAATAATATAAATCAATAAATGAGACAAGCTTTCTTATAAACAAACTGCAGTTACTCTACACATAAAAAGTACAGAAAATCAATGATTTTTTCAACTTTTTCTTCATCACAAATGAATGTTACAGAGTGACTTGCAAAAGTATGACTGGCAATAATGTATTTGCATACTTTTATGCAAGGGCTCTTTGATGTTAACCGACACATTCCAATGCAAGGCTATCTGGTTTTACCAAATAAGGCATGTTAAAGTTTGTTTGGCAGCAAATAGCCTGTGCATACAAGTATGTGAATACATTAAATGTGATCATACTTTCACATATCACGCAGTAAAAGTACATGGTGAGTGTATGAATGATAGAATGACCAGTTAATTAATGTTGTTAATATAATTCTAATAATAATTGATTACCATGAAGTTATGGAATGGGCCATCAGGGTGACCAGGAGTATAAAATGAACAATCTTCGCAGTACAGGGTCTCTGGTAATGGCTCCCCAAGACTTTTGTCAACATACTTTAACAACTGCCTGGCATCATCTAAAGTCTTTAAACAAAATACCAGATAAGAGACCAGTCATTATTTACAGGGACGTAGCGGGGTGGGGGGGAGGGCTGGTGCAAGTGAAAATCAAAATGTATTGGGTATTTTTGAAGCTTACATGCATGCCAAATATCTCCATTTCTACACCTCGCAGCAGCGTTAAAGTTGGCAGAAATGTAGTCAATGTTGTGTTGTCTTCAAACATGAACATTTCAAAACTGAATTGCAAAATTTGGAATTTGATGATGTCACATGTTGGTACTCTATTACTCTCTTGTTTGATGGAGAAAGTTTAGTGGAATAGTGAATAATAGCATGAAATATAGTCTATAGTGTTCAAACTCATGCAGTATTATTCAACAGTAATTGTTATGATTAATGAAGGAACAATACCTGAAACAAGATGAAGATCAAAGCCAATTCATACAGCACGCTTAGGCACAGCATCAGTCTCCAAAACGCTACACATCAAAACACAAAAATATGTTACTATTAATAGACCCTTATCACACTAGCGTCACATTATAAGATATTTGATTTATCAGAAAAAGGAGTTGACTATCAAATTTGTCACATTGATATTTAGTAAAATATCATAAAGTTTTGCAAAGATTTCTTTATATTTGCAAAGATAAGCATTGTAATGATAAATGATAAGATGATAAGAGATAAACATACTCATTATCAGCCTCATTATCAGGGCTGGACACATACATTTCTTTGCAAAAATTCCACAAGAACTCTTAGTCATACTGTATAACAGGTTAGAGGTTGGAATTTAAAAAAACTTTCAAACAGTATTCTCTCCTTTCATTTAGTTCCTTGCTTTCATTCATTTGTCATTCCCTTATAATAAATATTAAGTATTATTTCTTTCTGCCTTATTTATTTCACAATGATACCATAAACATTGGATGTCATATCCTTCAGCATTACGACATACTACAGACATGAGATACCTGGATGTGGGCGCTTGAATGAACCATCTCTGATCTGAGTGACACCAAACAACAAGAACACCATGACACAAGCAAATAATCCTCTGAAAAGATAGAAACATGTATGTGAGGTCACTGAGGATCAAACTATGGATCTCTTGCTTAACATACAGCACATTTACCAACAAAGTCACACTTGCTCTTTAAAACACATGTGTGAGGTCACTGAGGATCAAACTATGGATCTCTTGCTTAGCAGACAGCACATTTACCAACCAAGCCACACTTGCTCCTTAAAACAAGTGTGTGAGGTCACTGAGGATCAAACTATGGATCTCTTGCTTAGCAGACAGCACATTTACCAACCAAACCACACTTTTATATTAATATAGAATACCTTTTGGTATTGTACTGACTGTTCATTGGCGTTGACTCAAACAATGCAACATATACGAGCACAGAAAGCATCCCAACAAGCACTGTGATGGTATGCGCTTGCCTGGAGATAAGATTAAACAAAGGGTTTCAACTGGAGACTTTTTCTTTCATTTTTACATACAAAGATACACCCATCATCACTATAAGATATTTATCAGTAGATATTTATTGATGATTATATATATCTTGAAATCTAATAAAAGGCTGTTGTATTTTCAAGTATAATCTTCACACACATGGAATTCATTTGTGGATCTTATCACACAGGGACCACTGAGACGGGGGGCTATGGGGGCTCTAATTATCCTCCCCAACCTTTTCCCTTTTGCATACTATTCTCTTATACTTTCCAATCCTAGCCCCCTCTCTCCTGACTTTTAAGGGTTCTCTGCTCTCATTGTCATAAAACTTATCTATTTAAGAAATCTTTGTTTAATATTGCTCAGCTGACATTTAATATCATGTGTACATATTCTAGCAATTTTTATTAGTAATTAAATAATGAGTAGTTATTAGAGATTTTCTATACATCACAGGACCTAACAAGTAATCGTATTATATTGCAAATTATATCTAACAATTATTTACCAGAGTGAATATTAAATTTATTTATTGCTGGAGGCCATTAGTCAAGTTCTCAAACAATTTAGTGACATTTTACTGGGAAGGTGATGTTATTTTATGAGTTTTTCGTTGCTTTTGTGTGCTCAAGGTTTCTCGATTGAATAATGGACAGTGGCCAAGATTGATCATGTCTTTGCTGAGGAAGATCTACTTTATTTGTATGTCAGTCTTTGATTTAGATGATTCATCTCCAACACAGACATGTTGTCCCTGAATTAAATATGTAATTATATTTAAATACTACCAGCTAACTGCTGACTCGCATGACCCAGCTGCTTAGCCAGTGATTAGCGTATTTTATTTATGAGCTATTTCTATCTTTCTAAAAGCCAGCTGAGTCTATTTGTATATATTTATATAACTATATAGCAATTTGTTCTTCTGTTGTAATTGTTTTTCAATTAGAGACAGCTATACTACTTGATCAGTGTTATTTTGATCAGCTGCCCCATAACAAATGAATGACATGAAGAGACATGCATTATCATGGATAACTAGTATGTTATTGTAGGATCCACAACTGATCAGTCACTTAGATATCATTAATTACAAGTCATTCTACACAGACTCGCAGCACTTCACTTGCAATATGCAATGACTATACTAGTATTAAGCTTATTTATTCCATGTTATTTGACTCGAAGATAGAGAACAAATTGATTGGATTAAGGCTGTTATTGATAAGTAATATCATCTAGAAGGTTAAAACAATCTTATGTAGTAAAATAATTCAATGAGAAGAGTTTATGAGCTAATTTGAACTGAAGTTGAAGTGTTAATAGCAAATTGTTTACAATAATAAGCGTGTAAACCCAGATATTAAGAAGGACTTCCTTCAACGATCAGTTTTCTGTGAGTGAAAGCTCAATAACACAGTTAAAACCTACCAGAAAAAAGTATTCGTGCCATCATCAGTGAACTGTTGTGTTTGTTTGCGATCCCATTCACATGCAATCGCAAAAGGGCGTCGTTCAACAAGGTCTCCTCCCCCATTGGCTTTCACTGTCGACTGCTCACTTAATGTCCTGACTTTATCCATAGAACTCTTACAACAGCACTGTCTACAAGTACATGTGCACTTAGTAGACTCCTTTAGCTTGGCCATGGTGGGTTATCAAGGAGATCGGGGATGGTTTGGGGTGTTTTTTTGTGTTGGATGTTTTGGAATTCCTTCGAAATAAACCTGTTGAACTTTTATAACAACCTGTAATGAACGAGGAGGACTGGGAATTATACACACCCCATGCCCTCACGGATAACATGAATATTAAGGGGGCGCAGTACAGTCAAACCGCAACATGAAAATGGCTTTGATTTATTATGTTGCACAGAAATAAGCAAATAAATACATCAAGTTGAACTGGATCGAAAATTGAAGGGAGCGCTCTACATCATTGTGACGAAATTTAGGCACCATTCATTGTTGACATTAGAGGGGGAGGCTGGTACGCAACGTGGAAGTGCAAGTAAAATTTGTCCAGCCACCCACAAAACCAAGGAGAAAGGGCATACTCCCCCTTACTTTATCCCTAAAAAGCATCGACCCCCCCTCCCCCCAATGAAATTTGTTCATATATTCTATATTATTAAGGTACTCTGTGTTTGGAAAGCCTTGCAAATATGCATAGTTAATAAACTATCTAGGCATATTTTATAATACGAGTAAAGTTCAATTCGCAGTGTTTTACTCTGAAATATACATACAACTGACTAAACACAGCTATATCATTGTCCATGTCTTCGTCCTTCTCGTCTTCTTCCTCGTTTGCATCATCAGTACAAACACTATCAACATATGCTCATTTCATAATCACTCCCTCTCCGCGGGCCCTGCATCCCCCCTTCTTGATCTTAATAAATAAACATCCCCACTATATCATGGCTGAAAAACTTTCATCCGCCCCATTTTGCACCAGCCCCCCTTCAATGTTAATAATGAACAGTCCCCTAGGAATGCATTTTAATATAAAATTTTTTGTTTTAAATTTTGGGAACAACATAGCTCTACGGTCCAACATTCTGTGTGCACGCAACACTCATATTCACATAATTAACAATTAGAAGACGAACTCGAGATTTCTATCGGCTGATAGTTGACGAGGGGCTCCGGCCCCGAGTCAACTATCAAAGCTGATAGAAATCAAGAGTGAGTCTTCTAATTGTTTTAGTAAAATTCTCAACGAATTTCTTCGTAGGAAACTTCACAAAATCGCGAAGGGAAAGCCGCCATTTTTTTCAAAACAAAGCCGGCTTTCTCTACCCACTATCTATCGGCTGATAGATAGTGAGTACGTTAGCCAATCAGAATGCAGGATCTGCAATAGTATAGTAGTAGAATTTTACTAATGATTTTTAGAGAGGAATTCTATCAACCAAGAGAATTCTTCTATCAAACGATGACGTAATCCTCAGCTATTCAAAGCTGGCCACAACTGTGCTGTTTTTTTCCCCTGTTTTGTGAACGCAAGGAAACCCATTCGAAATGAAGACAAGCTGCTTGCAGTCAAAACGTCATGGTCCTTTCCACAAATGACCCTCAATCGTGAGACAAACGGATAAAGTATCATTGATTACATTTCCACGATGAATAATATTTGATGTTCTCTGATTGGTTCAAGTTATCTGACATGAACCAATCAGCTTCGATGATTATTTTCCCGCTCTTTTCATCACGTGACTTGTTGGTTTGCAGTTTTTCAAAGTTGGTTTTGTTTTTTGTTCTTCATCAACCAAGAATTTCTACTGGATTATTGCTCTCTTCCCAACAGTTTACTGACTTACACAACCAACCACATTGAAAGAAAATACCTCAAATACTGAACATATTGACATCTGTTTGGAAAAATCAAGAAAAGTTGGGGAAAATTTCGTTTTTTTCGAGAATCTCAAACTGGAAAATGTCCGCAGTCAAGACCTTCGTTTAGTCAGTATTTTGTCCTCTTTGATCTGATGTGAAAAGACCCAGGAAAAGAAAAACCAAAACCACAAGGAAAGTTTGTTTTGTAGACGTCTTGTTTTTGAGTAAAGAATTTGTTCTAAATATCCACGTTATTTATTTTCTTTCAGAGTCGAGGTGAGCTGAATAAAGACAAGTGAATAAACTGAGGTGAGCTGAATTATTGCTGATCTTCACATTGAAAATAAAACTAGATAACTATTATTGAACCACATTAGAATTATTTCTTGATTTATTTGGATTATTCCAGCTTGTATTAGTCGTGTAGTGTTTTCTTCGTTCATGTTCAACTAAAATCTTGTACAAAACAAACCATCATTTGCCGCCATTTTTCACCACAAGTTCTTGTTGACTTCAAAACAAAACAAAACCAACTCAAAATACTATTTTATCAATCAAATGCTCTAAAATAAGGATAAATATTGATGGTTTCTTTCATTTGGATGGCAAATATTATGATTTGACAAAGAAAACAAGTATTTTTTCTGTTGTTCGTGTTTCAAGTCCAACTCACTTTGTTCAAAATATGAAGAAAAATAACTTTATTTGTTGAAAAAAGTCTCTTTTAACTTGGTTGAATAAAAATATTGATGAAAACAAACTTGTACTTGTATTGATATCAAACTACTGGACATTTGTCAAGAAATATTTTTGATTTTCAATGGATTTGTTTGAATATTTGTTGAGTAAAACAAGAATCATTTCAATCAACTACAAAGATAAAACTACAAGAATTTCTTTATTATTCAATAAAATATGTTTATTATTTACAAAAACAGATTATTGTCTACTTGTTTATTATTGGTTCATTGTCTATTTTTACATAAATAAGCTTAAGTTAGATTCATCTAAATATCCACTCAACATCAGGGATCTGTTGTGTTGCCCATTGTTCACATTCAACAGTTATTTTATCATTACCCTGTAAGTATAACTCTTTTACACGACAATCACCAGTTTTTAACACTGAATACAAACACTGAAGTCCAACATTTGTTATATTATTAACACTTAGGTCTAGGTTAGTTATATTAGTACTACACAACATGTTAGATATTATTACAACACATTCATCGTCTAATTTACAATCAAACAGCCACAGTTCAGTAACAGTAGAAATACTAACAAGAGAATTACACAACATTCTGATCCCTGATGCTGATAAAGATGACGCATTAATGGACAATATATTAACAATAAATGACTGTGTAGATGTTAGATGTTGTTTAGTTTGTTCTGCGTTGATTAAATTCACTATATCTAATAAATAACTTATGTACAAACAATCGATATCAGTTATATAACTAAATACAATCCACCCATACTCACCACAGTATCTGTGTTTAAGGTTATTTATTACTATGGTAGAAAACCCATCGTCTTTGTACTCGTACAGACAGGATAAAGTTAGCAGTTTATTCTCTGGTTTGATATTTTCTATCAATTCTTCCATCAGTTTTTCATCGTTTTTTGTTGACAAAATCCCCGCTACAAACTCAAGCGTCACTGCGCTCGTTTCTTCTTTCTTCGGTATTTCTTTTTTCTCTACAAACGAAAATGCACAAAGATACTCGTGAATCGTTAGGTGTGTAAAGGTATATTCAAGTGGTGGTTTCTCGGATGGAGATTTTTGAACGCCAGGACAACAGTCAAGTAATCCACTCGCTTTCAGGTTTGTTATTTCTTCTTCTTTAAAATTGAATTTTTTCATTTCTTTTTCCTCGAAAATATATTTTCCTTCAATCATTAAATTCATCGCTAGTTCAGCTAGTTTATGTAATATTTCTTGTACTTTAGTTTCTTCCATTTCTTCGTATTTAGAAGAGGAATGTTTCTTGATAAATAGTTTAATAACTTGATGATAAAGTTCTGTTCTTGTGACGGGTAGTTTATCTGTGGTTTTTGATTCAGTCATGTACCATTTAATACAATAGCACATTAAATAACACATCACGGGGATGTGGCCAAAACTTAAAAGAATTTCATTGGCCTCCACTTGATCAATTACTTTTTTCTTCATGCTTTCGTTCTCTTTAAAATATTTTTTAATGTAATCCATGACTTGAGGGGAAGAAAACCCTTGAATCTCGCATCTCACATCAAAGATAATTTTTTTTAATTCCTCTGCTTCGCCAGGCCTTGAAGTTACAACAACCACTGACTCTTTTAATATCTTGCCTTTCATGATTTTGGCTAACAGAGCAGGAACAGGGATTTTTTTATGAGGGTTGTTTGGGTATCTTGTTTCAAAGTCCCCGGTGATTTTCTGTCGATGTTTATACTCATCATAGCCGTCAAGAATTATGACTAGCTTCTCAGGATTTTCAATGATATACTGCAGTAATGGCTCATCCACAGCTGAATGCTCGTCTAAGAGGGAGGACTTATTTAAGATATCACGCAAATCAACTTCTTCTTCTTCCGGAAGAAGAAATTGACGGAATGTCAACAGGAATACAAACTGAAAATCAGGTACTTTGGCTTTTTCTTGACTTTTCTCAAACAATTTTTCGTCTGACCAATCCCGCACCAGCTTGCGACAAAACAGGGACTTTCCGATTCCTCCTTTGCCAAACAACAAGATAGATTTAGGATTGGTCGTGCCAGAAGCTGTAGATTTCTGATGATTTTCTGGGCAGACAAACATCTCTGAGCATGTTTTCAGTGCTGTTCTACTTTCTAGAACTTCATCCATTTGCCTCCTGCCATATCTCCTTTCTTCAGGCCTGGGTTCCTTGAATTGTTTCTGGCCACGTTGGATAGTCACATTTGTAAAGATGTCATCGGTTCTAATTTTCTTGCTTTCTTCCTCTGCCAACAGAAAATCGGTTTGTTTTTTAATGGATGTCTTCAGTTTTTCTGTATATTCTGAAAATAAAAACACGACAATTTAACAACCAAAAACAGGAAGACAAGGTAAGAATAAAGCACCCTAATTTCTCTCACTGGAGGTATTTAAATCATTGATCGGTATTTTTTAGTTTTTGTTCATTCATTCATCTATCTATCTGCTATTTATCTACTTAATGTAATACAATTTTAATTTCCTATCCTTATATTTATTTCAATTTGATTGATTTATCTATATTTATCATTTGTCAGGACCTCTTTGAAAAGCACCTGTGGTGAAAGAGTTTTCCTCATTAAACATTATTAAAACCAACTTCTAAAGTCCAATAGACCATTTCACAGTTGTCGTCACTCAACCTCAGCCTCAGAGAAGAGGCTTCAGTATTAATATAAGAATCATGCCTTTTTCAACGAGTGAGATACCTCTCCTTTTCTTCTCTTTTTAACATTTTACTGACTATCTAGCATTTGATTGGCTGACAAACATAAGTAGGGATTTATTGCAAGGGAACTACAGCACTACAATTTTGTCGATTCCTGTTGTCCTTGGATCAGTCGTTCCGGATCTCCCGTTATCGGCGTTATGTGACGGAAATATCCAACTTTCCAACTTTCTTTATGAGTTTGAATTTCGTTGGGTTTTATTTATTATCGTTTTATCTTTAGTCTATTCATAATTGGCTTTCATATCTAGTTTCAATTAGTTCTAGTTTCGTTACTAGTTTTATTGTTTCGTGATTGTGAGGGCACTGAGACCCAGTTGGGGTGCCCTAGAACTGTTCATTATTATTATTATTATTTCAAAAAAGGTTGGTGAAGGTTTTCAGTGTCGCATCATGCTTGTTGCATGTTGCTTACTAATCTTCAAATGTATTATATTCATATGAAAATTATGTCAGCACAGAAGAAAATATGCTACAAAAACATGCAGACAAAGTTTGAGAAAATCCTATATTTTTGTGACCTTTAGCTGCTTGAATTCACAACACCCTACTGTATTTTGGGCTTAATATGCAACATGCCACCAACAACAAAACCTTCACAAACTATTGTTGAAATGCCTGTATAAACACTATGCTTCAGGGCTTGCTTTTAAAAGTTTTAAAGTCACTAAATAATCTTTTATGCTGTTTGAGTTGGGGAAGTGGATGGGATAATTGGATGGAAAGCAAATGAAAATCTTTTAAAAGAGATGAATTGATGTACTCATTTCTTGCTAAATATCCTATCCAGAGTTATACCACAGGGAGACCAATTTAGATGAAAGTGAAAGGTGAAAATAAAACAGGGAAAAAAATGACTTTATTTATTATTTCATTAGGTCAAGATAGAGTCCTCCATAGCACAGCTGAGTGGAAAAATCAATTAAAATGTGTTAACTTTTATAGGAAAACAAAGGTGCGTGTGAGAAAAATGTTCTAGTGCATTTCTTATTGAAATTTTCTCTCACTCCTCTGTGTTACGGAGGACACTATGTTCAGAATACGTTTGTATTGGGATCCCTGTGTTGCACATGCTCTTTGGAGTTAGTAGAATCGACCACAAGGAAGAAAAATAAAAATTATGTCTGGATGAACTATGATCCTTGGAAGTGGTTTTGTTTACATTCTTTGGTACACACTATCTTGTCACTATCTAAATTGGTCTCCCTGTGGTAATATTTGGCTATTTCTTACTATATCCCATTTCATCATTGATTATCACTTTGGAAGACATATATAAAGGTTTTGGTGTCAAATAAAAAACTGTATATTCCCAAGTAATTCATTAAAATACAGAAACCATTAGGGGTATATACTCCTATTATACTGAAGCTACAATTGTACATACCTTTGGCCTGTGAAGCATCCACAGCTGAATTCCCTTTCACTATCTTAAGAACCTCCTCCATCTTTTGAAGTAATCTCTGCTCCATTTCTTCCCACTCTTCAAGTGCTCCAATAAAATAGTTTTCATCTTCAGGGTCCATTGCTTCTATCTTTATTTTCTCAATGTCTGGTTTGTAATGAGGTCCACCCAGTCTCACTAACACATCTGAGATGTCACTCCAGTACTTCTCGAAATCACTGTCACTAACAGCTGTTTCTGTGGTGTGGCCATAAAGTTCATTCCTATAATATTTTACTCGAGCCAAATCGGCTTCTCTACTCAGGTCTGTAGCAACAGGAGGCTTGTCCCATCCTGTTGGTGGGGGTGTTAAACCACATATATTACGTATCAATACAAATAACAGTGTAATGTCAAAATCTGCTGAAGTGACAGGTGTTCTTTTACTGGGAGGGTAGAGTCTGCTCCATTGTTGTGTGGTTATAATCCTCTTTGCTCTCAAGCCCTTTAGAGTAGAATGTACTGCTGTACTGAGAAGAGTGCTGCGAAGGGAGCTTGGCGAATGGATTAAATCAAATACATCTCTTAATGCATGCGTTCCACCATCAATCAATAACTTAGAAAGGCGAGCAAAGTTTACATTTTCTTTACTTGAAGATGCCCAACTTGTCGCCATATCAGGTTTATCTCTGTCAAATAACAAGTGGAAAATAAATATTTGTGTTACAAAAAAAATATGGAGGGGAGGGGAGGGTCTGTAAAGTTTTCAGCTTCAAGGAGTAAGGTGGACTTTACCAAACTGAACAAAAATTGTTTTTATGAATGACACTATATAACAATTATGATCTATAAATCTGCTAAAATAATATTAATATTAGATAAATATGACGATAACTACTAACATATATATCAAATGTATACCAAACTGAATCAAGCACGTACCCAATCAAAAAGGACTTGGTAAGATATCTTAATTAGCTTAATTCACTTCCATTAACAATTACATTTACAATGACTTCCAAATGTTCCGCTAATACCTTTAACAAGGTATGTATCATATGTGAAAGTATAACCACTGCATTAAATATTGTTTGTAAGTTATCCTAAACTTTTAATGAAATCATTAAATGAGGATACAGAAAAGAGCCCTGAGGATCACCTATTGTATGGTTATGAACTGCCCTGTGGGGATGCATTAAGCCTCTCAGGACTAGAGACTCTATTACGGTGTAGGGAATGCCACTGTAAGACCTTTTTTGACAAAATTGTCTTAAGGTATCAGGATACGTTTGAGGCCTTCAAGATTACTTTACTCACGACCAAAATTTCGCGCTGCCTTTTCAATATTATTATATAAAAGTATACATTTTCTGAAAGCTAAATAAACGTAGTTTTAACAAATCAATATGGAATTTTCTGTTTCGCGACACAAAAAAAGTTATTGGCTTTCTCCGCAGTTTTTGAGTGACCAAAATATTGTTTTAAAAACATTGTAGCTCTTTCGGATTACATTGGATCGAACTGAAACTTTGGATTATGATAAATAACAGTACGATCTAAAAAACAGTGTCTCAGATTTTGGAAATGTTTTTTCATTCAAAAGATATTATCTATTTCGTAATTATGACCTCCGAAAATTCAAACATCCGGATTTAACGCGTCATTGCGCGCGATCTAAAAAAGATATCAAAAATCTGAGACACCGTTTTGAAGATCATTATCCACAGAGCCTGCTAACGTACTTTTGATCGACATAGCGGAAATTCTGATCCTGCGGGAAGTTGTCAAATGAAGTGAGGTAGAATGTCACTTTGAACCCAATATTTTGTTTTGTGTTCCAAAACAGACAATTATAAATATATATTCGAAAACTACATTTATTTAGCTTTCAGAAAATGTATACTTTTATGGCAAAATATTGTAAAGCCCGTGCGAAATTTGAGGTAGCGCGTATAGGGGTCCTAATCATATCCTCATACCTTACATAAGTCTGATAATTTACAGCATTTATTGCCATTTAATACTAATGAATCTAGTGTTACTCTATGTAGAGCAGAGGCATTTTACTGTTCCTGTGTGCAAAACCAACAGATATGAGAACAGCTTCATGATTTCAGGGGCATTGAATTACGATGAAATTGAATTAATTAATTAAGTGTGGATATCTATATATTCAAGTATATTTCACAGTATATTAGACCTTTTCAGCTTCGTTGTTTGTTGTGCCCATTTCAGACCATGTGATGCCACTCTTCAGAGTTGATTCTTTCATGTGTAAATATTTTAACAAAAGAACATTTCTCAAGGGAATGTCATGTGGTCTGAAATGGGCAATTTGCATACGAAGCTAAAAAGGTCTATTATTGATTTGTAATTGTTTTTGTTCTAACAAAATTGAATTAAAAATTAAAGCTTCAGTCTGCTGTACTGTTGTGGAGATGTTTGTCGAACTGCTGACATAATATCAAATTTATACCAAATTGTCTAACCAATCAAAAAGTAGGAAAGAATAACACTCTATTGACTCAGGGATGGAATTCTGTTTATTCAAATCACTATTGACAGTATCCTTCAATTCATAATAAAAATACTTCCCAACTTCATTGTTTTCCACTAGGATGCTTGAAAACTTTTCAATAGAATTTGAATATTTAAAATATTTGAACTGAATTCAAGCTCTTTCTTATCATCTGTCAATCAAAACTGTTCATCTATGTAACATAAGATGGTCGTGTGACGTCTGACGTCTCATGATATCTTGCCGCACCCTCTATTGTCTATAGTGTATTATCCTACAACATATAGTTCTAGATACCAAGCATTTCACCATTACATGTACGTCTAAATTCGTCAAAAAATATGATGAAATAGAAATCAAACGTTTGTGAACCCAGCGTGTACCAAGAATATCACAGATTCAAGAAAAATGTTTAATAAATACAATATGGAATCGAAAATTAGCAAGCTTGATTCATAGGACACTACAAGAAAATCAAAGAAAGATAGGGAAAGAAAAAAAATACTAAAACAAGAAATGATATACCTAGAAGTTTGCTATAAATGGGTCATTTGTTTGAATAGGTGTTTCAATAAACCATTGATACAATTCTGTCTGAGTAGAAGACAGGAACACGGCTTTCAGCAGCTTTGGAAACTTGCCAAGACAGACAACACCCACATTTATTTTATAGCGTCGCTCGATCGATCGATGATCTAAACTGTTCATTAAACAGACGATATCAACCCAGCTAAACTGTTTGGCATTGAGATTCTTATTTCATTATCCTTCAAGCATTATTCTATCTGGTTAGTTGGTTAAATGAGGTTTTTACGGACGATCAAATCAAGTTCAACTCTTCCATGATCAAAACTGTGTATTGTAGAACCTTACAGTCAATCTTATCTAGAACATACTAAGAGATCTACTACATCACACGTACCTAATGTATTTATGCACTGATTGATACAAATTAACACAGAAGACTTACTTGAAATGCGAGAAGAAGAAGGACAAGAACAACGAGAACAAGACGCTTGAATCTTTCGCCAGACAAACACCAGAAACACCTGCAGGAAATGTAAATGAAGCGCGTGGAATAAATAAATTACCACAGGAAACCCATAACCCATTAGAATCATGTTACAGCAGAGGAACTGGTACGAGACGATGGGGGGAGGGGGTGGGACAAACACCAAAATAGCGCAAAAACTCATTATAAGATGATATTGGATGAAATGCTAACAGGGGTATTTCCTTTTGCAATGCTCGAAAATATAGCGTTGCAGGTTGCCGAAGTGAGGTGTTACACTGCAACGAGTTCTCAGTAACTTGCAACGAGAAAAGTGAGAAAAGTTGCTGTAGGGGTGATACACTGTGCAATAGCGTTGCCAGTTGCTGTAGGGGTGGTACACTGTGCAATAGCGTTGCCAGTTGCTGTAGGGGTAATACACTGTGCAATAGCGTTGCCAGTTGCTGTAGGGGTGATACACTGTGCAATAGCGTTGCCAGTTGCTGTAGGGGTGGTACACTGTGCAATAGCGTTGCCAGTTGCTGTAGGGGTGATACACTGTGCAATAGCGTTGCCAGTTGCTGTAGGGGTGATACACTGTGTAATAGCGTTGCCAGTTGCTGCAATCCGTTTCGAAAAGTAGAACTGAGCTTTGTTTCATTCAACACTTTCCGGAACAAAAAAATTTACGACACAAACCTTGTCCTTAAAACCCCGGGAAAAGGTTGGATAGTTTGCTAGAACCATATTGGAGGGTCGAAGAAAAGTTGGAAAGTTTCTTAGAACCATACAAGAGTGTTATTTTCAAAGATTGTTACAGCCATAAACCCTTTGAAAATAGTTGGACAGCTTTCTAAAACCTTATAAGAGAGTCGTTTGTAAAGATCTTTCCAGCCAAAAACCATCTTAGTAAACGACCCTTATACAGGGTCCTAAAAAACTGCCCAACTTTTTTGACCACATCAGTGGGGTTGGCAGTAACCACTACGTCACCCCATAATTAATCTCTCATTTTTCTCACTTAATCTCACTTGATCAACCTAACTACATCATTACAAAGAAATACCAACAAAATATCTTTATTCCAATGCCAGTTCGGTAGAGAAAGATCTATCCAGGTACACGTATGTACCAATAACGTTCATGAATGGATATGAATATTACATTCTACACATTATGATAGATCTATCCAGGTACACGTATGTACCAATAACGTTCATGAATGGATATGAATATTACATTCTACGCATTATGATAGATCTATCCAGGTACACGTATGTACCAATAACGTTCATGAATGGATATGAATATTACATTCTACACATTATGATCAAATAAAAAATAGTCTTTTGAGAGCTAAAAATGCTCAAAAATAGAAAAAGAAACGTCTAAAAAAGTTCAGTTTCAACCTGTCTAAGAATATTGGTTATCAGTTTGGCTATTCTGATATTCTATACATTATTATACATTCGTATGACATTCTACTGACTACAAACCCTTACACACGATATAAATACGTATTAAACCTATTGGAAAAACGTTGTCAGCAGATCTGAAATCTGACACCCAAATGAATTGTGGTCTGTGAATTGAAATATGAAGGAAAGTGATAATTGCTTTGTCTTTTTCATTAGTAGGTCACAACAAGTTCATATTGAAATATGACACCAGATTTCAGATGTACGACCGACAACTTTTTTAGCAATAAGTGTACACTGTAATCCAAAGAACAGTGACTTGATTAGGAATAGGAGAGTAGGGCGGCTGATGACATCATAATAATCTTCCACGACATTGAGAAGAGCCACAGTAACAGCGCAGAACTTTATCTTGGACGCTGCCAACTTCGTACATGTAATCCTAAGTTAACTCGGAACCAGCAGATATGTTACTAAAAATAACAACAAAGACACATGAATATGGATACAACACAAGAAAAGAATCTTATTCTCAAGACCACATGTCATTCCCTAGAGTATCATGTCTTTGTTTAATGGTTGTACATGAGAAGACACATGAATATGGATACAACTCAAACAAAGAATCTTATTCTCAAGGGAATGACATGTGGTCTTCAATGGGAAAACATTACACCCAAGGTAAAGTGTCTATACTTACTGTTGGGCAAAGAAAGCCACGCGAGGGAACCGCAAGTCGTGGGTGTCGATAAACACATTCTGGACGAACAGGTTTGGAGAACAGCTATGCTGTAAATCAAAACAGAAGAAATGAAATAAAAAAGGTGGAACTAACAAGCTGGGGAATCAAGGGTGGTGTAGTGGTAATACACTCGCCTCTCACATCTGGGGTCTCAGGCTCAATTCCCAGACATGTGAGTAGAGTTTGTTTGGTCTCTCCCTTGATTCAAGGGTTATTCTCCAAGTTCTCCATTCTTCCTCCCTTCCCAAAACCTAACACGCTAAATTTCAATTCGATCTGTGAACAAGCCATGCCCTGACTTAGATCAGCCCAGAGGTTGATTCAGGGTTCTATCTGTGAGTTAGCCATGGCCTGACTTAGATCAGCCCAGAGGTTGATTCAGGGTTCAATCTGTGAGTCAGCCATGGCCTGACTTAGATCAGCCCAGAGGTTGTTTCAGGGTTCAATCTGTGAGTTAGCCATGCCCTGACTTAGATCAGCCCAGAGGTTGTTTCAGGGTTCAATCTGTGAGTTAGCCATGCCCTGACTTAGATCAGCCCAGAGGTTGTTTCAAGGTTCTATCTGTGAGTTAGCCATGCCCTGACTTAGATCAGCCCAGAGGTTGTTTCAAGGTTCTATCTGTGAGTTAGCCATGCCCTGACTTAGATCAGCCCAGAGGTTGTTTCAAGGTTCTATCTGTGAGTTAGCCATGCCCTGACTTAGATCAGCCCAGAGGTTGTTTCAAGGTTCTATCTGTGAGTTAGCCATGCCCTGACTTAGATCTGCCCAGAGGTTGTTTCAGGGTTCAATCTGTGAGTTAGCCATGCCCTGACTTAGATCAGCCCAGAGGTTGTTTCAGGGTTCAATCTGTGAGTTAGCCGTTCCCTGACATAGATCAGCCCAGAGGTTGTTTCAGGGATCAATCTGTGAGTTAGCCGTTCCCTGAATTAGATCAGTCAAGCGGTTGTTTCAGGATATTGATAAAAGGTTTTCTAAAGGATTATGAGCATGCGCAATGCCAGTAGTGATATGTACATACATTCAAATAACGGCCACAGTTGCCGTATGCTTTGGCATCAATGACATAACAATGTTCCTCGTCAAACAGGCTTCTTGTGGTTGCTTTCTTGACAGGGCTGTCTCCAGTCATACCGGGACTTGCAGATCTCTTGATCCCTACAATAATATGATTAGAAACGACGTTAAGTGTACATCAACTCAAGTCAAGAAAGGATTCTCACACTTGTAACCTCCACTCTCATTACTACTGACGAAGACAAGAGAAATCCAAACAAACACATAAGACTTTTTGGTTTTGTAGTTGTTCACTTAATAGACCTCTTTACCTTGGGTGCAATGTTTTCCCATTTCAGACGCTGTGTCATTCCCTAGAGTATCATTTCTTTGTTTAATGGTTGTGCATGAGAAGACACATGAATATGGATACAACTCAAAGAGACAATCATATTCTCAAGAGAATGACACATGGTCTGAAATGGGGAAACATTACGCCCAAGCAGAAAAATTCTATTGTTACATTTTGCATTTTTGCCTTAACGGTTTTGTGGAGTAATAAAGTAGATGATATTACTATCTAATAAATAGACAAATACCGCTGTCTTCCTCGATCAGGGTTAGCCTCATTTCAGTGTCAAAATATTCACAAATTGATCCCTTGCATTTATTCCCAACCTGGGCGTCAAAACAAAAGAACTCCCTTCTCTTGAGGATTGTTAATATTTCTCATCGTTTTGTCCCCCAGGTTGGGAATCAATGCAAGGGGTCCATACCAACAGTAAAGTAAAGAATATACAACTTCAACAATACAATTCTGAAATTCCACAGACCTTCACTGGAACACACGAATATTCCACACAAAATGGAGGCTAACCCTGAGCAAAAGAGAACAGCCCTTTTACATGATGGGGTCATTTTACTACAACTACCAAGATGCTTTGCGAATTTTCTTTCCTATACAAATTTGTATTTCCTCTAACTGAAAAAAGAAAGTTTGCAAGGGATTCTGGTAGTGTTAGTAAATGACGCCATGATGCAAAAGGCCTATTGAAACTCGAGTATTCTTTGTAATTTTATAGATTTATAATTTTTTTACATTTTTCTTTAGGAATGTCAACAGACAAGGTCTTTCAACCCTAATGATGTTATATTAAGATAAATGAATATACAGTAATAAGATTCGCTGATAATAAAACAAGCTGGGAAATGGAATGGAATTTTTCAAATTTGATTTAATTCACAAACAGATTCCATCATAAGAAAGAACACATAAAAATGAGTAAGAACTGAACGCACTTTGAGGGACATTTTGTCTGGACTCTACATATTTCTCTGTAATTTTGGCAGGGTTTGGATGCCACAAACATTGATTCTGTAAGGTTGAACATAAATAATAATAAATAATTAATGAGGATTAACAGTGGGATCCACCGAGTGTCTCTTCCTTCACTGCATTCCAATTAGAATTTAGAAGTTGATTCTTGAGGAGGGAGGAAAAACATCCTGAAACTTGGTCAGTACCTAACTTGTCATTATTTATCTTTCAAGGAGAGTTATTTTTTTCTGGAACCTTAATTAAATTAGTTTTTCAAACTTGTACCTACTCCTCTGCTTGTTTTGTTACCAGCGAATCTGGCTTACTTACTTGTCATTCATGTACTGGTATGTTTCATTCAAAGCGACTGAACCACAAAACAATAGAATCACCACACGTATCCAGTTCAAGATGTTGGGCGGAGGAATCCATAGGATAAACTTCAGGTAAAATAATGTTAACTCCGCCATCAGGTACTGTTAAAGGCAATCACAATGATCAACATTGCCATGGAAAAAACCTTATCACCATAGTAACCATGGTGTTGGTTAGGTAAATATGACAACAACGTTGTCATAGTAGCTACCAAATCATGGCTTATTGCCATAGTAATAACCACAACTTAATGGTAGTTGTTGGTACTTGTTTCCATGGTAACTATATTTTGATTTCCATGGTATTCATCCATTCACTGTTGTGGTGTAACCTTACATTGTTAAGTAAAATGTTATGTGTGTTAGCTGATTAACTTTACAGGTTGCCATGACAACCATGTTGTGCATGTATACTACAAAATGAGAACAAATGAAATGAGTACACACCACAATGGCGATACCGCAGACAGCTAACCAGCGCTTTAGATTCCTTGTCGCACCCCAGTCATATGCTGTCCATGAATATGGAGTGAATTGTTCTGCTACTCTTTTTAACTTCCCTCTGAAAAACATTGGTTGTATGTTATGGCCTCTTGAATGATTGATGAAGGTGATGGTGATGGTGGTGGTGATGGTGGTGATGATGATGATGATGATGATGATGATGATGATGGTGATGGTGGTGATGATGATGATGATGATGATGATGATGGTGGTGGTGATGATGATGGCTTTGATGATGGTGATGATAACAGTTATGATGTGTTTGGCGGTGTTGATGATGATGATGGTGATGATGATGATGATGAAAGTGATGATGTGTTTGGTGTTGATGATGATGATGATGATGGTGCTGATGATGACAGTGATGATGATGATGGTGAAGTTGTTGATGATGACGATGATGACAGTGATGATAATTATTGTTGATGATGATGGTGTTGTTGTTGATATTACTATTATATTAGATGAAGGCAGATCCAGGGTGGTTCTATATATTTTCGCACTATTCCCCAAGGAATATCCTGTTGTAAAGATAACTTTGTTCAAACCATATATCCTAACATAACCAACTCACCGGTATGTGGGGATATTGTACAACCCTCGCCAATGAAACGGCTGCAAAAAATGACAGTACATGTTTAGTGTGGATCCTTGACGTAAATGAAAGAAATAAATGGGAAGAAAATGTGCATGAAAAAGAAATTGGAAAAACGAAAAGCTATTACATGTAAATTGTAATATTTTTACATCAAACATGCTATAGCTGATTGCTTACTCTCCCAAGCTGTAGGCTCATGACTAAAGATTTTAATGTCAGATCGCATTAGAGGGAGGAAAACTGGAAAACCCATAGAAAAAACCTTGGAGCACAGGAGAGAACCAACAAGCAACTCTACTCACAAATGAGCTTGGAAATGCAACCCACGTCACATTGGTGAGAGGCAGCTCACATCACCCATGCTCCACCCATTCATCCTCCCTGTGTGTAACGACATTGAGGGACAATCTTCAGTTACACAATAATTATTAGAAACTAGTTCTACTGACTTTTCGTGAAAGTTTCTCGCAATACATTTTGAGACTTGTCTCGCTGTCAATGCCGTTGCACACAATTTTGAGCTCAAAGTTGTCAACATATAAAAGGGCCTTGACAACCAATGAAGAAGAGAGATGGAGGAATGGAAGAAGGTTGAAAATCTTAAGAAGGAAATGTCAGTAGGTAGTAGAGGTTGTTCTTTACCTTGATGGCCAGATAATCACAAGTCTTCATACCAAGGTATGTTCCAAAACCATTACATATTAAAGCATCCATTATCCACTACAAATAAAGAATATAAAAGAAACTTATTTCCATGGTTGAGCATTCCCACTCATCTGGAAATATAAAATTCACTGACTTTTCCCTGACCGTGGGAACCCTGATTTTATATATAATATTGTCAGTACAGAAATTGAAGACATCGTATAGACATTGCCATGGTAATGTTAATGTGCCAACCAATTATTATAGGTTTGACAAAAAAACTTCTTCAAACTATGTATGTTGACCTTATAGACCTTTCTTAATATTTATCTATGAAGTCCTTAGCCTCACTTTCATGCATGCAGCTCATTAAATATTACAGAGCGATGCGCAAAGGTATAACCACATTAAATTTTAATGTATCTGCATAATTTCATATGTGCAGGCTTTTTAATGCGAAGCTGGCTGGTTTTATGAGTGCTAAAGCTTGTTTGGCAGCAAAAAGCCCATGCATAGAAGTATGCCATAAATTATGTATGAGCGCTGCATGAACATGAGGCTTAGGGCTTGTATAAAAATGAAATATTAAGAAAGTATGGAATATAGAATAATTATATGGAATATAGTAAAACTATCTGTAGTTGAACTTACATGGTCCCACCAGCATTCACAGAAGTTAGGCAATTGATGTTCCAGTGTGTATTCAAGAATCTCAAACAAAATACTTATAACAGTACATAACCACCAATCACGAATCATCAGGGCCTACATAAAAACAACAAACACATCAACTAATAATTATTGATGAAAGTGCACCTAACTCCTGATACAATACTCTCAGCATCAATTCTACATGAAGTGAATGTTGAATTGTGGAATATTTCTTCATTAGAGTGTTGCATCTTCAAGTTATGAAGGTTTATACTTCCAATATGTTAATGACAGTGACGTCATTGTAGGCTTTTGAGTGTATTTGTTTTACTTGTAATACTAAACACTGGCCATTATATGAGACGCATGGGTGGCATAGTGGTGAGAGTGCTTGCCTCTCACCAAGGCGACCTGAGTTTGAGCCCCACTGGGCTCAGTATCGTATATGTGAGTAGAGAGCTGTTTGTTGGTTCTCTCCTGTGCTTTGAGGGTTTTACTACACTACACTGTGTACCATAGAGGAAAATATTAAATATTAATCAAGTATATATAGTAAGAGGCTTACCTTAGCCCACCAACCAATCAAATGACAAAACACAAAAAAGTCACATTTTTCCTGCACAAAACAAACAGTTAAATATCAATCAATAAATGAGACAAGCTTTGTTATAAACAAACTGCAGTTACTCTACACATAAAAAGTACAGAAAATCACTGATTTTTTGAACTTTTTCTTCATCACAAATGAATGTTACAGAGTGACTTGCAAAAGTATATGACTGGCAATAATGTATTTGCATACTTTTATGCAAGGGCTCTTGGATGTTAACCGACACATTCCGATTCAAAGCTATCTGGTTTTACCAAATAAGGCAGGTTAAAGTTTGTTTGGCAGCAAAAAGCCTGTCATAGAAGTATGCGAATACATTAAATGTGGTCATACTTTCACGTATCACGCAGTAAAAGTACATGGTGAGTGTATGAATGATAGAATGACCAGTTTATTAATGTTGTTAATATAATTCTAATAATAATTGATTACCATGAAGTTATGGAATGGGCCATCAGGGTGACCAGGAGTATAAAATGAACAATCTTCGCAGTACAGGGTCTCCGGTAATGGCTCCCCGAGACTTTTGTCAACATACTTTAACAACTGCCTGGCATCATCTAAAGTCTTTAAAACAAAATACCAGATAAGAGACCAGTCATTATTTACAGGGACGGGGGGGGGGGGGGGGGGGTGGGAGGGCTGGTGCAAGTGAAGGAGGCCAACATTTCTTATGCTCCACAAAGGATGAGGCTAAGATAAGAGAGACAAAGGGCACTTTGGGGGGGTGGGGGGTCACAAACATTTGTGCAAGTGAAAATCAAAATGTATTGGGTATTTTTGAAGCTTACATGCATGCCAAATCTCTCCATTTCTACGCCTCCCAGCAGCGTTAAAGTTGGCAGAAATGTAGTCAATGTTGTGTTGTCTTCAAACATGAACATTTCAAAGCTGACGAACTGCAAAATTTGGAATTTGATGATGTCACATGTTGGTACTCTATTACTCTCTTGTTTGATGGAGAAAGTTTGGTGGAATAGTGAATAATAGCATGAAATATAGTCTATAGTGTTCAAACTCATGCAGTTTTATTCAACAGTAATTGTTATGATTAATGAAGGAACGATACCTGAAACAAGATGAAGATCAAAGCCAATTCATACAGCACACTTAGGCACAGCATCTCCAAAACGCTACACATCAAAACACAAAAATATATTACTATTAATAGACCCTTATCACACTAGCGTCACATTATAAGATATTTGATTGATCAGAAAAAGGAGTTGACTATCAAATTTGTCACATTGATATTTAGTAAAATATCATAAAGTTTTGCAAAGATTCCCTTAAATTTGCAAAGAAAATTATTGTAATGATAAATGATAAGATGATAAGAGATAAACATCATATTCATTATCAGCCTCATTATCAGGGCTGGACACATACATTTCTTTGCAAAAATTCCACGAGAATTCTTAGTCATACTGTATAACAGGTTAAAGGTTGGAATTAAAAAAAACTTTCAAACAGTATTCCCTCCTTTCATTTAGTTCCTTGCTTTCATTCATTTGTCATTCCCTTATAATAAATATTAAGTATTATTTCTTTCTGCCTTATTTATTTCACAATGATACCATAAACATTGGATGTCATATCCTTCAGCATTACGACATACTACAGACATGAGATACCTGGATGTGGACGCTTGAATGAACCATCTCTGATCTGAGTGACACCAAACAACAAGAACACCATGACACAAGCAAATAATCCTCTGAAAAGATAGAAACATGTATGTGAGGTCACTGAGGATCAAACTATGGATCTCTTGCTTAACATACAGCACATTTACCAACAAAACCACACTTGCTCTTTAAAACATGTGTGAGGTCACTGAGGATCAAACTATGGATTTCTTGCTTAGCAGACAGCACATTTACCAACCAAGCCACACTTGCTCCTTAAAACAAGTGTGTGAGGTCACTGAGGATCAAACTATGGATCTCTTGCTTAGCAGGCAAAACACTAACCAACCAAGCCACACTTTTATATTAATATAGAATACCTTTTGGTATTGTACTGACTGTTCATTGGCGTTGACTCAAACAATGCAACATATACGAGCACAGAAAGCATCCCAACAAGCACTGTGATGGTATGCGCTTGCCTGGAGATAAGATTAAATAAAGGGTTTCAACTGGAGACTTTTTCTTTCATTTTTACATACAAAGATACACCCATCATCACTATAAGATATTTATCAGCAGATATTTATTGATGATTATATATATCTTGAAATCTAATAAAAGGCTGTTGTATTTTAAAGTATAATCTTCACACACATGGAATTCATTTGTGGATCTTATCACACAGGGACCACTGGGACGAGGGGCTATGGGGGCTCTAATTATCCTCCCCAACCTTTTCCCTTTTGCATACTATTCTCTTATACTTTCCAATCCTTGCCTCCTCCCTCCCGACTTTTAAGGGTGCTCCGCTGTCATTGTCATAAAACTTATCTATTTAAGAAATCTTTATTTAATATTGCTCAGCTGACATTTAATATCATGTGTACATATTCTAGCAATTTTTATTAGTAATTAAATAATGAGTAGTTATTAGAGATTTTCTATACATCACAGGACCTAACAAGTAATCGTATTATATTGCAAATTATATCTAACAATTATTTACCAGAGTGAATATTAAATTTATTTATTGCTGGAAGCCATTAGTCAAGTTCTCAAACAATTTAGTGACATTTTACTGGGAAGGCGATGTTTTTCGTTGCTTTTGTGTGCTCAAGGTTTCCTGATTGAATAATGGACAGTGGCCAAGATTGATCATGTCTTTGCTGAGGAAGATCTACTTTATTTGTATGTCAGTCTTTGATTTAGATGATTCATCTCCAACACATACAGACATGTTGTCCCTGAATTAAATATGTAATTATACTTAAATACTACCAGCTAACTGCAGACTCACATGACCCAGCTGCTTAGCCAGTGATTAGCGTATTTTATTTATGAGCTATTCCTATCTTTCTAAAAGCCAGCTGAGTCTATTTGTATATATTTATATAACTATATAGCAATTTGTTCTTCTGTTGTAATTGTTTTTTAATTAGAGACAGCTATACTACTTGATCAGTATTATTTTTATCAGCTGCACCATAACAAATGAATGACATGAAGAGACATGCATTACCATGGATAACTAGTATGTTATTGTAGGAGCCACAACTGATCAGTCACTTAGATATCATTAATTACAAGTCATTCTACACAGACTCGCAGCACTTCACTTGCAATATGCAATGACTATACTAGTATTAAGATTATTTATTCCATGTTATTTGACTCGAAGATAGAGAACAAATTGATTGGATTAAGGCTGTTATTGATAAGTAATATCATCTAGAAGGTTAAAACAATCTTATGTAGTAAAATAATTCAATGAGAAGAGTTTATGAGCTAATTTGAACTGAAGTTGAAGTGTTAATAGCAAATTGTTTACAATAATAAGCGTGTAAACCCAGATGTTAAGAAGGACTTCCTTCAACGATCAGTTTTCTGTGAGTGAAAGCTCAATAACACAGTTAAAACCTACCAGAAAAAAGTATTCGTGCCATCATCAGTGAACTGTTGTGTTTGTTTGCGATCCCATTCACATGCAATCGCAAAAGGGCGTCGTTCAACAAGGTCTCCTCCCCCATTGGCTTTCACTGTCGACTGCTCACTTAATGTCCTGACTTTATCCATAGAACTCTTACAACAGCACTGTCTACAAGTACATGTGCACTTAGTAGACTCCTTTAGCTTGGCCATGGTGAGTTATCGAGGAGATCGGGGATGGTTTGGGGTGTTTTTTTGTGTTGGATGTTTTGGAATTCCTTAGAAATAAACCTGTTGAACTTTTATAACAACCTGTGATGAACGAGGAGGACTGGGAATTATACTCACCCCATGCCCTCACGGATAACATGAATATTAAGGGGGCGCAGTACAGTCAAACCGCAACATGAAAATGACTTTGATTTATTATGTTGCACAGAAATAACCAAATAAATACATCAAGTTGAACTAGATCGAAAATTGAAGGGAGCGCGCTACATCATAGTGACGAAATTTAGGGACAATTCATTGTTGACATTAGAGGAGGAGGCTGGTTCGACCCCCTCTCCCCAAAATAAAATTTGTTCATATATTCTATATTATTAAGGTACTCTGTGTTTGGAAAGAACTTGCCAATATGTCAACTATCTAGGCATATTTTATAATACGAGTAAAGTTCAATTCGCAGTGTTTTACTCTGAAATATACATACAACTGACTAAACACAGCTATATCATTGTTCATGTCTTCGTCCTTCTCGTCTTCTTCCTCGTTTGCATCATCAGTACAAACACTATCAACATATGCTCATTTCATAATCACTCGCCCCATATCACTGTTGATCACTTTGATTGACTCCGACGAAAATTTTTATATTTGGAAGTGGGGGGTTATCGAAATATTCAATTCCTTACCATGGGGGCTAGTATTTTTTTTCTATTTGGTTCCTCTAATTCCTCCGCACCCCCCCCCCCCCCCCCCCTCCTAAAAAATGAATGCTCCCTAATGATTTTTAGACAGGAATTCTATCAACCAATAGAATTTCTATCAAACGATGACGTAATCCTCAGCTAATCAAAGCTGGCCACAACTGTGCTGTTTTTTTCCCTGTTTTGTGACCGCAAGGCCCATTCGAAATGAAGACAAGCAGCTTTCAGTCAAAACGTCATGGTCCTTTCCACAAATGACCCTCAATCGTGAGACAAACGGATAAAGTATCATTGATTACATTTCCACGATGAATAATAATTTTCATTCTATGATAATTGATGTTCTCTGATTGGTTCAAGTTACCTGACATGAACCAATCAGCGTCGATGATTATTTTCCCGCTATTTTCATCACGTGACTTGTTGGTTTGCAGTTTTTCAAAGTTGGTTTTGTTTTTTGTTCTTCATCAACCAAGAATTTCTACTGGATTATTGCTCTCTTCCCAACAGTTTACTGACTTACACAACCAACCACATTGGAACAAAATACCTTAACTACTGAAGATTTGACATCTGTTTGGAAAAGTCCAGAAAAGTTGGGGAAAATTTCGCTTTTTTCGAAAATCTCAAACTGGAAAATGTCCGCAGTCAAGACCTTCGTTTAGTCAGTATTTTGTCCTCTTTGATCTGATGTGAAAAGACCCAGGAAAAGAAAAACCAAAACGACAAGGAAAGTTTGTTTTGTAGACGTCTTGTTTTTGAGTAAAGAATTTGTTCTAAATATCCACGTTATTTATTTTCTTTCAGAGTCGAGGTGAGCTGAACAAAGACAAGTGAATAAACTGAGGTGAGCTGAATTATTGCTGATCTTCACATTGAAAATAAAACTAGATAACTATGATTATTGAACCACATTAGAATTATTTCTTGATTTATTCGGATTATTCCAGCTTGTATTAGTCGTGTAGTGTTTTCTTCGTTCATGTTCAACTAAAGTCTTGTACAAAACAAACCATCATTTGCCGCCATTTTTCACCACAACTGTTTGTTGACTTCAAAACAAAACAAAACCAACTCAAAATACTATTTTATCAATCAAATGCTCTAAAATAAGGATAAATATTGATGGTTTCTTTCATTTGGATGGCAAATATTTTGATTTGACAAAGAAAACAAGTATTTTTTCTGTTGTTCGTGTTTCAAGTCCAACTCACTTGTTCATAATATGAAGAAAAATGACTTGTTGAAAAAAGTCTCTTTTAACTTGGTTGAATAAAAATATTGATGAAAACAAACTTGTACTTGTATTGATATCAAACTACTGGACATTTGTCAAGAAATGTTTTTGATTTTCAATGGATTTGTTTGAATATTTGTTGAGTAAAACAAGAATCATTTCAATCAACTACAAAGATAAAACTACAAGAATTTCTTTATTATTCAATAAAATATGTTATTATTTACAAAAACAGATTATTGTCTACTTGTTTATTATTGGTTCATTGTCTTTTTTTACATAAATAAGCTTAAGTTAGATTCATCTAAATATCCACTCAACATCAGGGATCTGTTGTGTTACCCATTGTACACATTCAACAGTTATTTTATCATTACCCAGTAAGTCTAACACTTTTACACGACAATCACCAGTTTTTAACACTGAACACAAACACTGAAGTCCAACATTTGTTATGTTATTATTACTTAGGTGTAGGTGAGTTATATTAGTACTACACAACATGTTAGATATTATTACAACACATTCATCGTCTAATTTACAACCCCACAGCACCAGTCCAGTAACAGTAGAAATACTAACAAGAGAATTACACAACATTCTGATCCCTGATGCTGATAAAGATGACCTATAAATGTACAATATATCAACAATAAATGACTGTGTAGATGTTAGATGTTGTTTAGTTTGTTCTGCGTTGATTAAATTCACTATATCTAATAAATAACTTATGTACAAACAATCGATATCAGTTATTCCACGAAATTCAATCTCCCCACCCCAACCACAGTATATGTGTTTAAGGTTATTTATTACTCTGGTAGAAAACCCATCGTCTTTGTACTCGTACAGACAGGATAAAGTTAACAGTTGATTCCTCTCATCAAATACATCCTCTGGTTTGATATTTTCTATCAATTCTTCCATCAGTTTTTCATCGTTTTTTGTTGACAAAATCCCCGCTACAAACTCAAGCGTCACTGCGCTCGTTTCTTCTTCCTTCGGTATTTCTTTTTTCTCTACAAACGAAAATGCACAAAGATATTCGTGTATCGTTAGGTGTGTAAAGGTATATTCAAGTGGTGGTTTCTCGGATGGAGATTTTTTAACGCCAGGACAACAGTCAAGTAATCCACTCGCTTTCAGGTTTGTTATTTCTTCTTCTTTAAAATTGAATTTTTTCATTTCTTTTTCCTCGAAAATATATTTTCCTTCAATCATTAAATTCATCGCTAGTTCAGCTAGTTTATGTAATATTTCTTGTACTTTAGTTTCTTCCATTTCTTCGTATTTAGAAGAGGAATGTTTCTTGATAAATAGTTTAATAACTTGATGATAAAGTTCTGTTCTTGTGACGGGTAGTTTATCTGTGGTTTTTGATTCAGTCATGTACCATTTAATACAATAGCACATTAAATAACACATCACGGGGATGTGGCCAAAACTTAAAAGAATTTTATTGGCTTCCACTTGATCAATTACTTTTTTCTTCATGCTTTCGTTCTCTTTAAAATATTTTTTAATGTAATCCATGACTTGAGGGGAAGAAAACCCTTGAATCTCGCATCTCACATCAAAGATAATTTTTTTTAATTCCTCTGCTTCGCCAGGCCTTGAAGTTACAACAACCACTGACTCTTTTAACATCTTGCCTTTCATGATTTTGGCTAACAGAGCAGGAACAGGGATTTTTTTATGAGGGTTGTTTGGGTATCTTGTTTCAAAGTCCCCTGTGATTTTCTCTCGATGTTTATACTCATCATAGCCGTCAAGAATTATGACTAGCTTCTCAGGATTTTCAATGATATACTGCAGTAATGGCTCATCCACAGCTGAATGCTCGTCTAAGAGGGAGGACTTATTTAAGATATCACGCAAATCAACTTCTTCTTCTTCCCGAAGAAGAAATTGACGGAATGTCAACAGGAATACAAACTGAAAATCAGGTACTTTGGCTTTTTCTTGACTTTTCTCAAACAATTTGTCGTCTGACCAATCCCGCACCAGCTTCCGACAAAACAGGGACTTTCCGATCCCTCCTTTTCCAACCAACAAGATAGATTTAGGATTGGTTGTGCCAGAAGCTGTGGGTTTTTGATCATTTTCTGGGCAGACAAACATCTCTGAGCATGTTTTCAGTGCTGTTCTACTTGGTTGAACTTCATCCATTTGCCCCCTGCTATATCTCGTTTCTTCAGGCCTGGGTTCATTGAATTGTTTCTGGCCACGTTGGATAGTCACATTCGTGAAGATGTCATCGGTTCTAATTTTCTTGTCTTCTTCCTCCGCCAACAGAAAATCGGTTTGTTTTTTAATGGATGACTTCAGTTTTTCTGTATATTCTGAAAATAAAAACACGACAATTTAACAATCAAAAGACAGGAAGAAAAGGTAAGAATTAAATATGTGAGGTTTTTCTCATTGGACTGTTTCAAACTATGTATATCTTACAGTCTTTTGTATTCTGCAGCATTTATCTATCCATCTATTGAACTATCTATTCAATTATTTAGCTATTCATCTATCATTGCTTAGTTGTTGTTGGGTTTTTTGTTTCTATTTTTGTTTATTTGTTGGATGGTTTTTGTTTGCTGTTTGGTGTATTAATGTATTTATTTATTCATCCATTCATTTATCCATTTATCCAATCATGCATTAACTCATTTATTCATTTATGCATTCATTCATTTAGTAATACATTCATTAATTAATTTATACATTCATCCATTCACTAATGCATTCAATCATTCATTTTGTATTCATTCACCTATTTCATTTTTCTATATATTCATTCATTCATGTAGGTATTCATTCATTGAAAAAGCATTATTTTTATATTGCAAAATATTTACATTGTAGACATTCCCTCACTTATAGCCAGGCAAGATTTCTTAATCACAAACATTACTTTTTCTATAGATCCACATGTATCAATGCCTTTGCAGATATTCTTAGGGTCATCACGTCGTAACGCAATGTTTCTCTCCCCACTAACATGGGGAGAGAGGTATTGCGTGACGACCCTAAGAGCATCTGCGTAGGAGGCTACATGTATCACTGTTAGGGCCAATTTACATGGTACAACTGTTTCTTACAACTGTCACATGCTTACGCCATGCTTACAAAACAAATTGTGTCATGTAAATCAACCGTACAACTTGCTACAACTTTTTTCTTATTGTAAAAACTTTTTTCTTGTCAGGCCTTAGAATTTGTGCCCTGAAAAGGGGGTCTTGAAATAACTGACAAGTTATATAAAGGAGAGCCTTCAAAGTGTTGGAAATAAACAGGGGGGTTCCAAAAAAATAGGGAATATCATTTGGCCATGGGGGAGGGGGGGGTGGGAGTTGAAAATATGCAAATTTGTCTATTTTTTAACCGATACCCCCTCTTAGATGAATAATGAACAGTCCCTTAATTATTTGTTATTGACTATTTGACTTTTACTAGAATATGATCTCCGATTCATTCATTTTCTAAATTATTTAGTATATATTTTTGTAAATTTCCCAATATTGAACCAACAACAAAATATTGTGTCAATTAACCAATTGTGATTGCATTTGAGCTTGAAGTGAAAGAAGAATAAACATTTGTTACAAACACAAGATTTGGCCTTTACCTAGTGCTCTTGATGAGAGATCTTTCTCTGCAGGTTGATCACTTGTTCTCTCAACACTATGATAAAATAAAATGAAATTGATATTTACGATCTCAAAATTAAAACTTGAGGCTTTCGTTGTACATAGGTTTCATAACATTTATATTAATGTAAGAGACTAGTATGCAAAAGGTAAAAGTGGGTGGGGGTGGGCTATGGTCCCCCAAGCTTCTCCCCCTCCACATACAGTCCCTGTGCATTGAATTCCTAAAAATGACCTTTTATCATGTATTTTTAAATTAGTAAAACAGAAAAATGATTACCATGGCTGGAAAGAGCATGTTAAAATAAGTAAAAATGTTGAAGTTTTAAAAACAAGGTTCAAAACTTGTGAAGATATCATTTTTGAAGAGTGTGAATTTTGTAAGAAAACTTTTGCTTGAGGCATCTCTTGCCTACCAACAAATGTTTTCATACAAAATTTCGATTTTTGAAAATTCACATCTTTGCGAGGTTTGAAATTAATTCCTTCAAACTTCACAGTTTTCCTGATTTTAACATGTTAACATGTTCTTTCCAGCTATCTAATTGTTTTTCTGTCCTGTGAGTTTTTGAAATCTTTGGAGTTACATGATAAAAGCTCATTGAGGCACAACCAAGTTTTCAGGTCCTCCAAGGGCAGATCCAGGAATGGGTGCAGGGGGTGCGCACCCCTCGGGGTCCACTTTGTGCCTAACCAATACAAAACAATGATTTTCACTTGGATTCTAAGGGTTACGTGCACCCCTCTGACTTATTCGACTTGCATCTTTGAAGATATCCAATATGTAATAATTTTCTCTTTCTTGAATGATATCAGTTGTTCTTTTGATTTAAATTGGTTCCAACACAGCACCCCTCCCTGAAGAAAATCCTGGATCCACCCCTGTCCTTGACCCATCGATCACCTTTTATTGTTAGAAATATCAACATAGAAGAAACCAGATAGAACAATTGACATTAAACTTATAAATATTATATTACTGAACAACAATCACTAGGAGAAGATTGTTATGAATATAGAATCGGGATGTCATTGAATTATTCATCACAGTAATGCTCACAATCAAGAGACAGACACTTACTTTGTACGAGAAGCATTGTGTCCTTCTGCTGCATTACTAGGATCCTCATCAGTTCCATCCTCTGAAAACATCATTTATGCCATCCATAAATTATCAATATTTATAACTTATTGCGATTTTGAGCCCCCAATACAGGTTTATATTGGCGGCTAGTTGGGAGAAAATATATTTTGTATTGGCCGTAGTTGTGAAGCGACAAAGGCCAATACGGAATATGTTTTCTTCTAATGTCCTCAATATAACTCGGCAATTCTGATCATGAGTTGACAATATGGGTTTATATTGGCGGCTCTCTCCCGATCAAACTTATAGGAGAATCACGATACTTATGTTTATCACTCATTTAACATTTATTGACTGTGACCAAGGGAAACAGAGTGCTTTGTGGTCCTGAGGCGACGATGTTTCCTGTATGGTTCCAGTATGACCAGTATTAATATTTTAAGTGTTTTGTACGTTATATACCACTGAAGTGTCAAAGAACACAATTAACAGATTTTTAGGATTTGATTTAAATAATTTTTTTTCCCTAAAATCTTACATTTCCATTGAAATCACTTCTGGTTTTGTTGTTCACTGAGGAATACAAATGTAATGTTGCTCACTGCAAAGGGTTGCTGGGAAACAGTGAAACATGTGGCAGTCTCTTGGCCAATGAGAAGAGAGAGAAAATGGACTTTGACACTTGGTATTTAACAAACTGTGTTGTTAATCGGGTTGAAAAAATTAAATCATCAAAGCTAAAGACAAAAGGGTGTTCCTTAAACCAATCATTCATAAGATTCCTTTATACTAAATTCTTACTAGGACACATGCACATCCAGAAGCAAACACTTCTGTTGCTCATATATACAGTACAAATATTGCTTATTGAAGTAATATATACAATATGAGTGTTGTATATCGTATATCGAATATTGAATATCATATATTACTTATGAAACGTCTAGGTGTATACGTACATTCATGTTCTACTAAAATTTTAAAGATAAAATCGAATTTGGCTGAGAAAATTGGAGTTAAAGTTTATGCGAATCAGGACGATTTTGTATCAGACATACAACCTCCTCCACGGACAATGATTTCTATTATGTTTTCCTCATTAATTATTCATGAGTTTAATAAGTTAATTTAAGAGATTCCCAAGTCTCACCTAAAAATCCATCTTTGAATAACACAGGATACAGTTCACCATTGCTATTGATGGATAGTACACCAACAACCTTATGAGCATATCTTGGATGACCAATGAAGTAGTGTGTCAGCTCTTGAGTAATAACTGGTGCACCTTTAGCTCTCTTCTCATCAAAGCCTTCCTTGCTTACATTACTCAGCTTGTATGATCCTCCTTGTTTTTTAAATAGCAGCTCTATTTTCTTTTTACCTTCAAACACACATGCACACAGTTCCTTGTGTTCTTTTTTCTTAAGATCTTCATCAGTAAGAACTTTATATTGCAGAGTATGATAAAGCTTCTTATCACCTCCTTCAAACACAACTGTGCTAACATCTGCTTGTTTATGATTTTCAATATTCTTCACTTTTGGTGGATCCGGCTCTTGTTTGAACTTTCTACTCAACCATGACCTGGCCACACATCGATGGACCTCAATGTCATCCAAACGTGCATCTATATTATCTGGGAAGATACTGGCACTTGTTATGAGAAGTACATTTTTTTTCTCAGGATCTTGTTTGTCTGGTACGCATATTTTAGTAGCAAAGCCCAGTTCACTTTCATCTTTCTTCAGTTTCAATCTAACTAAAGCTTTCTTTTCGTGGTCTTGCAAGAACAGAGCCATTTTAGAAAGACTTTAGTTAGAAACTTCTGAAGTAAGACTAAAAAGTAGAATATAATGAACTGCCTGATGAAAGAAAGAAAAAGAAACATTGCACTATATGTTCTTTACATGTATGTTACGTGATGGATTATTTAACTTGTCTATCATTATCGCGTATTTATAGATCTTGTAGTTCTTCTTGTAGCTCATGAAATAAAGAGTTAATGTGCTCTACTCAATTGTATAGCTTAATTGCTTTATGACACAATATAGTCTTTTTTCTGTTCATCATAATTAGATAATCAAACAAATGTTCCAATAATTTGTGCATGATAAAAGATGAAGAATGAACTACATAAAAATCCTCTAACCTCCCTTTGGGGGTGGGTTGGGGTGGGATTTAGGAAAGGTATGAAAATATACAGTATGAATATAAATATAGTTATAAACAAAACGTAATAATAATATGTGTATATCCAGTTGATCTGAGAAAAAATGTTAGCCAATCAGAATTGAGAGAATTTGCAAACCTGAGGTGTCATCCTTAGCAGCCTGGCCTCTCACTTTAGGTCGCAAAACGGGGAAAAATATTGTTGCTTATTATAGCTTGATAACAGACTTGGCAAATTAATAAGTGAATTTTATGTTTTAAGTTTTTGATCGAGCCAGCTAAGCAGCGCACGTAATTAAATATGAAAACTCAGTTTTGCAATGACTTCATTTGTACATCGCTAGTTCAGATCAGGTGGATATACTTGTAGATCAGAATAGAATGGTAGACATCTCCGAACTATTTGTTGGTAAACTTGAAGAGCTTTTTTGCAAACAGTAAATGTTAGTACTGACAAAGGCCACTTCAGCCTTTGTCAGTACTCACTAACTTATTTACATTTAATACTGTCTTGGAGAGTGCTCAAACTAAACAAATAGGGCTAGTATATGTACGGTATAAAAAAGACTTAAGCTTATAAAAGAATGGGCCATAAATACAAAACTTAAGATAAAATATAATGCTGGATACAGAATAGAAGTTGATTAACGAAGGCCACTTTAAACCCAAGGTCAACTGTATCTGCAGATACGCTTCGATGAATTAAATTTTTGCCTTTTGTTTAAACAGTAAGGCGCTCCAAAAGGCCTCCCTGGTTAAAAGGACTCAATCTATATCATCCTGAGCCACAATATGTTTGATAGCATTAAAAGCAATGAAACGTTTACCATTCACAAATAAAGTTTTTTTTATAAATGTCTGTCTAGTGATAAACCCAGACTGGACTTAGACTGGACTAGTAGATATATGAGTTCCACTCCATTGCCTTCAAATAATTGTTTCAAGTCGCGGCATTTGGGTCAGTTTCTATACATTTACTGTATTGTTGACCAAACTTCATTGTGTTAATTCCACTACCAGGAACCTTGAAAACAAATTTTTCAATAGAATTTAAATATTTTAAATATTTGAACTGAATTCAAGTTCTTTCTTATCAGCTGTCAATCAAAACTGTTCATCTGTGTAACATAAGATGGTCGCGTGACCTCTGATGTGTCATAATGTCTTGCCGCACCCTCTATTGTCTATAGTGTATTATCGTACAAGATATAGTTCTAGATACCAAGCATTTCACCATTACATGTACATCTAAATTCGTCCAAAAATACGATGAAATAGAAATCAAACGTTTGTGAACCCAGCGTGTACCAAGAATATCACAGATTCAAGAAAAATGTTTAATAAATACAATATGGAATCGAAAATTACCAAGCTTGATTCATAGGACACTACAAGAAAATCAAAGAAAGATAGGGAAAGAAAAAAAAAATACTAAAACAAGAAATGATATACCTAGAAGTTTGCTATAAATGGGTCATTTGTTTGAATAGGTGTTTCAATAAACCATTGATACGATTCTGTCTGAGTACAGGACAGGAAAACGGCTTCCTGCAACTTTGGAAACTTGCCAAGACAGACAACACCCACATTTATAGCGTCGCTTGATCGATCGATGGATGATCAAAACTGTTCATTAAACAGACGATATCAACCCAGCTAAACTGCTTGGGATTGAGATTCATTATTATTCATTTCATTATCCTACAAGCATTATTCTATCTGGTTAGTTGGTTAAATGAGGTTTTTACAGGCGATCAAATCAGACAGTTACAAGTTCAATTCTTCCATGATCAAA
Source organism: Anthopleura sola (assembly GCA_023349425.1). Lineage (NCBI taxonomy): Eukaryota > Metazoa > Cnidaria > Anthozoa > Actiniaria > Actiniidae > Anthopleura > Anthopleura sola. The sequence continues at coordinate 125,916 of JALHLI010000034.1, read as the reverse complement.
ACTGTGTATTGTAGAACCTTACAGTCAATCTTATCTAGAACATACTAAGAGATCTACTACATCACACGTACCTAATGTATTTATGCACTGATTGATACAAATTAACACGTAAGACTTACTTGAAATGCGAGAAGAAGAAGGACAAGAACAACGAGAACAAGACGCTTGAATCTTTCACCAGACAAACAGGAAATGTAAATCCGACTGAACAGTTGAATGGCTTACCACAGGAAACCCATAATCCATTAGAATCATGTTACAGCAGAGGGACTGGTACGAGGCGATGGGGGGAGGGGGTGGGGCAAACAACAAAATAGCGCAGAAACTCCTTTTAAAATGATATTGGATGAGATGCTAACAGGGGTATTTCTTTTCTATTTCTTTTTGAAATACTCGAAAATATAGCGTTGCAGGTTGCCGAAGTGAGGTGTTACACTGCAACGAGATCTCAGCAACTTGCAACAAGAAAAGTGAGAAACGTTGCTGTAGGGGTGATACACTGTGCAATAGCGTTGCCAGTTGCTCCAATCCGTTTCGAAAAGTAGAACTGAGCTGTTTCGTGCAACACTTTCCGGAACAAAAAAATTTACGACACAAACCTTGTCCTTAAAACCCCGGGAAAAGGTTGGATAGCTTGCTAGAACCATATTGGAGGGTTGTTTGCATAGGTTTTTCCAGCCATAAACCTCGAAGAAAAGTTGGAAAGTTTCTTAGAACCATACAAGTCAGGGACCGCGGAGCACCCTAAAAAGTGGGGGGGAGGGGGGGTATATAAGAGACTAGTATGGGAAAAAGTGGGGTGGCTACAGCCCCCCCCCCCCTCTCCGGCTCCGCGCAGTGCCTGCAAGTGGGTTGTTTTCAAAGATTGTTTCAGCCGTAAACCCTGGAAAATAGTTGGACAGCTTTCTAAAACCTTATAAGAGGTTCGTTTGATAAGATTTTTCCAGCCACAAACCATTTTTTGTGAAGAAACAATCTTAGTAAACGACCCTTAATATACAGGGTTCTAGCAAACTGCCCAACTTTTTTGACCACAGCGGTGAGGCGGGCAGTAACCACTACGTCACCCCATAATTAATCTCTCATTTTTCTCACTTTTCGTGATCAACCTAACTACATCATTACAAAGAAATACCAACAAAATATCTTTATGCCAATGCCAGTTCGGTAGAGAAAGATCTATCCAGGTACACGTATGTACCAATAACGTTCATGAATGGATATGAATATTACATTCTACACATTATGATAGATCTATCCAGGTACACGTATGTACCAATAACGTTCATGAATGGATATGAATATTACATTCTACACATTATGATCAAATAAAAAATAGTCTTTTGAGAGCTAAAAATGCTCAAAAATAGAAAAAGAAACGTCTAAAAAAGTTCAGTTTCACCCTGTCTAAGAATATTGGTTATCAGTTTGGCTATTCTGATATTCTATACATTATTATACATTCGTATGACATTCTACTGACTACAAACCCTTACACACGATATAAATATGTATTAAACCTATTGGAAAAACGTTTTCAGCAGATCTGAAATCTGACACCCAAATGAATTGTGGTCTGTGAATTGAAATATGAAGGAAAGGGATAATTGCTTTGTCTTTTTCATTAGTAGTTCACAACAAGTTCATATTGAAATATGACACCAGATTTCAGATGTTCGACCGACAACGTTTTTAGCAATAAGTGTACACTGTAATTCAAAGAACAGTGACTTGACTAGGGAGGGGAGGGTAGGGCGGCTGATGACATCATAATAATCTTCCACGACATTGAGAAGAGCCACAGTAACAGCGCAGAACTTTATCTTGGACGCTGCCAACTTCGTACATGTAATCCCAAGTTAGCTCTGAACCAGCAGATATGTTACTAAAAATAACAACAAAGACAAATGAATATGGATACAACACAAGAAAAGAATCTTATTCTCAAGACCATGTGTCATTCCCTAGAGTATCATTTCTTTGTTTAACAGTTGTACATGAGAAGACACATGAATATGGATACAACTCAAACAAAGAATCTTATTCTCAAGGGAATGACACGTAGTCTTCAATGGGAAGACATTACACCCAAGGTAAAGTGTCTATACTTACTGTTGGGCAAAGAAAGCCACACGAGGGAACCGCAAGTCGTGGGTGTCGATAAACACGTTCTGGACGAACAGGTTTGGAGAACAGCTATGCTGTAAATCAAAACAGAAGAAATGAAATAAAAAAGGTGGAACTAACAAGCTGGGGAATCAAGGGTGGTGTAGTGGTAATACACTCGCCTTTCACATCTGGGGTCTCAGGCTCAATTCCCAGACTCCGCATCACATGTGAGTAGAGTTTGTTTGGTCTCTCCCTTGATTCAAGGGTTATTCTCCAAGTTCTCCATTCTTCCTCCCTTCCCAAAACCTAACACGCTAAATTTCAATTCGATCTGTGAACAAGCCATGCCCTGACTTAGATCAGCCCAGAGGTTGATTCAGGGTTCTATCTGTGAGTTAACCATGCCCTGACTTAGATCAGCCCAGAGGTTGATTCAGGGTTCTATCTGATAGTTAGCCATGCCCTGACTTATAGATCAGCCCAGAGGTTGTTTCAAGGTTCTATCTGTTAGTTAGCCATGCCCTGACATAGATCAGCCCAGAGGTTGATTCAGGGTTCTATCTGTGAGTTAGACATGCCCTGACTTAGATCAGCCCAGAGGTTGATTCAGGGTTCTATCTGTGAGTTAGACATGCCCTGACTTAGATCAGCCCAGAGGTTGTTTCAGGGTTCTATCTGTTAGTTAGCCATGCCCTGACATAGATCAGCCCAGAGGTTGATTCAGGGTTCTATCTGTGAGGTAGCCATGCCCTGACTTATAGATCAGCCCAGAGGTTGTTTCAGGGTTCAATCTGTGAGTTAGCCGTGCCCTGACTTAGATCAGTCCAGAGGTTGTTTCAGGGTTCAATCTGTGAGTTAGCCGTGCCCTGACTTAGATCAGTCCAGAGGTTGTTTCAGGGTTCTATCTGTGAGTTAGCCATGCCCTGACTTAGATCAGCCCAGAGGTTGTTTCAGGGTTCTATCTGTGAGTTAGCCATGCCCTGACTTAGATCAGCCCAGAGGTTGTTTCAGGGTTCAATCTGTGAGTTTGCCGTGCCCTGACTTAGATCAGCCCAGAGGTTGTTTCAGGGTTCAATCTGTGAGTTAGCCGTGCCCTGACTTAGATCAGCCCAGAGGCTGTTTCAGGGTTCAATCTGTGAGTTTGCCGTGCCCTGACTTAGATCAGCCCAGAGGTTGTTTCAGGGTTCAATCTGTGAACTAGCCATGGCCTGACTTAGATCAGCCCAGAGGTTGTTTCAGGGTTCTATCTGTGAGTTAACCATGCCCTGATTTAGATCAGCCCAGAGGTTGTTTCAGGGTTCTATCTGTGAGTTAACCATGCCCTGATTTAGATCAGCCCAGAGGCTGTTTCAGGGTTCAATCTGTGAGTTTGCCGTGCCCTGACTTAGATCAGCCCAGAGGTTGTTTCAGGGTTCAATCTGTGAACTAGCCATGGCCTGACTTAGATCAGCCCAGAGGTTGTTTCAGGGTTCTATCTGTGAGTTAACCATGCCCTGATTTAGATCAGCCCAGAGGTTGTTTCAGGGTTCAATCTGTGAGTTTGCCGTGCCCTGACTTAGATCAGCCCAGAGGTTGTTTCAGGGTTCAATCTGTGAGTTAGCCGTGCCCTGACTTAGATCAGCCCAGAGGCTGTTTCAGGGTTCAATCTGTGAGTTTGCCGTGCCCTGACTTAGATCAGCCCAGAGGTTGTTTCAGGGTTCAATCTGTGAACTAGCCATGGCCTGACTTAGATCAGCCCAGAGGTTGTTTCAGGGTTCAATCTGTGAACTAGCCATACCCTGACTTAGATCAGCCCAGAGGTTGTTTCAGGGATCAATCTGTGAGTTAGCCGTGCCCTGACTTAGATCAGTCAAGTGGTTGTTTCAGGGTATTGATAAAAGGTTTTCTAAAGGATTATGAGCATGCGCAATGCCAGTAGTGAGATGTACATACATTCAAATAACGGCCACAGTTGCCGTATGCTTTGGCATCAATGACGTAACAATGTTCCTCGTCAAACAGGCTTCTTGTGGTTGCTTTCTTGACAGGGCTGTCTCCAGTCATACCGGGACTTGCAGATCTCTTGATTCCTACAATAATATGATTAGAAACGACGTTAAGTGTACATCAACTCAAGCCAAGAAAGGATTCTCACACTTGTAACATCCACTCTCATTACTACTGATGAAGACAAGAGAAATCCAAACAAACACATAAATAACACATTTTTGGTTTTGTAGTTGTTCACGTAATAGACCTCTTTACCCTGGGGTAATGTTTCTCATTTCAGACCATGTGTCATTCCCTAGAGTATCATTTCTTTGTTTAATGGTTGTGCATGAGAAGACACATGAATATGGATACAACTCAAACAAAGAATCTTATTCTCATGACCCTGTGTCATTCCCTAGAGTATCATTGCTTTGTTTAACAGTTGTGCATGAGAAGACACATGAATACAACTCAAACAAAGAATCTTATTCTCAAGACCACGTGTCATTCCCTAGAGTATCATTGCTTTGTTTAACAGTTGTGCATGAAAAGACACATGAATATGGATAGGACTCAAAGAAGGAATCTTATTCTCAAGAGAATGATACTTGGTTTGGAATGGGAAAATATTTCTCCCAAAGTAAAGAGGTCTTTGATCAAAATGAGAGTATGAATAATTCTAGAAACTAGATAAGGAATGAATGACAGTATATTGAACCACATGACACCTCTCACATGCTAACCATGTATATTGAACCACACGACACCTCTCACATGCCAACCATGTATATTGAACCACACGACACCTCTCACATGCTAACCATGTATATTGAACCACATGACACACTCTCACATGCTAACCATGTATATTGAACCACACGACACCTCTCACATGCTAACCATGTATATTGAACCACATGACACCTCTCACATGCTAACCATGTATATTGAACCACACGACACCTCTCACATGCTAACCATGTATATTGAACCACATGACACCTCTCACATGCTAACCATGTATATTGAACCACATGACACCTCTCACATGCTAACCATGTATATTGAACCACATGACACCTCTCAGATGCTAACCATGTATATTGAACCACATGACACCTCTCACATGCTAACCATGTATATTGAACCACATGACACCTCTCACATGCTAACCATGTATATTGAACCACACGACACCTCTCACATGCTAACCATGTATATTGAACCACACGACACCTCTCACATGCTAACCATGTATATTGAACCACATGACACCTCTCACATGCTAACCATGTATATTGAACCACACGACACCTCTCACATGCTCACCATGTATATTGAACCACATGACACCTCTCACATGCTAACCATGTATATTGAACCACATGACACCTCTCACATGCTAACCATGTATATTGAACCACATGACACCTCTCACATGCTAACCATGTATATTGAACCACATGACACCTCTCACATGCTAACCATGTATATTGAACCACACGACACCTCTCACATGCTAACCATGTATATTGAACCACACGACACCTCTCACATGCTAACCATGTATATTGAACCACACGACACCTCTCACATGCTAACCATGTATATTGAACCACATGACACCTCTCACATGCTAACCATGTATATTGAACCACATGACACCTCTCACATGCTCACCATGTATATTGAACCACACGACACCTCTCACATGCTAACCATGTATATTGAACCACACGACACCTCTCACATGCTAACCATGTATATTGAACCACACGACACCTCTCACATGCTAACCATGTATATTGAACCACACGACACCTCTCACATGCTAACCATGTGTATTGAACCACATGACACCTCTCACATGCTAACCATGTATATTGAACCACATGACACCTCTCACATGCTAACCATGTATATATCAATAGAATTACCATTTTTCTGGAGTGTGACAATGAACCTTCTGGCCCGACGTCCACTAGAATTGCTTTTAACACGAACATTGTGGTCAAACGATGCATCAGAAGATTTGTCAATGGAATCAGTAACAGAGGAATCAGAGTCTGTGCTTGCAGGAGATGGTGGAAATGACTCCACATCACAAGTAGAAGATTCTGGGAACAAAGGAAGATCTTCAAATGAAGGGGTACTGTCCTGCACAGTCTCGGGGCTCACACCATCTAATGCTACCCCTCGTGATTGGAGTTTAGTTATTGTATCTTTCAAGTCAGTCAGTCGAATTCCGCATTCCATTTTGGTTAGTGTTGGAGGTTCTTCATCAGGTTGATGGAGCTGAGCAGCAAGTTTGCTTAAATCATCAGCAGACATCAATGGTGGTACATTATCATCTGATGATGCCGATGATGACGGCTGATCTTTCTCCTCATCAATATCCATATTCAGTTTCTGGTCACTATTAGCAACCTCCTTGTCATTAGCAACTTCTCCTTTACTGTTGTCATGGTTTTTATCTAGATCTTTACCCTCATCGCTGTGTTCACTTAGAGTCCCACTGACTTTATCATTCTCATGGTTACTGTTACCATGACTGCCATAATCACCACTGTTAACCTTAAAGTCCTTATCCTCAGGTATTTCTAGTGGTTTATCATGGTTAACGTCAGAGTCAACCTTGGTTAGTGTTTCTTTAATTCTATTCCCATCTGTATTAATATCGGGAATTTCCTTTGTATTGTCTAACACCACATCACTACTCGGTTTGTGGTTTGGAGCTATTTCTATATTCTTTGTACTATCAGTACTTGTACCCCCCTTGTGGCTTCCATCACAAGTCTTATCAATCAGGTCCATATTATCACTATCAGTACTTGTACCCTCCTTGTGGCGTCCATCACAAGTCTTATCAGTCAGGTCCATATTATCACTATCAGTACTTGTACCCCCCTTGTGGCGTCCATCACGAGTCTTATCAATCAGGTCCATATTATCACTATCAGTACTTGTACCCTCCTTGTGGCGTCCATCACAAGTCTTATCAGTCAGGTCCATATTATCACTATCAGTACTTGTACCCTCCTTGTGGCGTCCATCACAAGTCTTATCAATCAGGTCCATATTATCACTATCAGTACTTGTACCCCCCTTGTGGCGTCCATCACAAGTCTTATCAATCAGGTCCATATTATCACTATCCGTACTTGTACCCTCCTTGTGGCTTCCATCACAAGTCTTATCAATCAGGTCCATATTATCACTATCAGTACTTGTACCCTCCTTGTGGCGTCCATCACAAGTCTTATCAGTCAGGTCCATATTATCACTATCAGTACTTGTACCCTCCTTGTGGCGTCCATCACAAGTCTTATCAGTCAGGTCCATATTATCACTATCAGTACTTGTACCCTCCTTGTGGCGTCCATCACAAGTCTTATCAATCAGGTCCATATTATCACTATCAGTACTTGTACCCTCCTTGTGGCGTCCATCACAAGTCTTATCAATCAGGTCCATATTATCACCATCTTTGGTTGATTCACTGTTGTCATGACAACTAACGTGACCTAATTCCTCTTTACTAGCAGAACCATCAATATTGCTGTTTTTTTCAGAATCGCTGAGTTGATAGTCATCCTGGGATGAGTCTACCGTGTCAGTCACATGACCTTGATCCATGTCACATGACTCAGTGCTTTCGGTAGATATGTCTAGGCACAGATCAAAATGATCTCCCAAAGAACTGGAGGCTTTGGACATATTCTTAACGTCACCAACACCACCATCATCAGTAGATTGTTTGTTGTTTGTTTCTACAGGGAAACCGATGGATTCATCTTCATCACTGCTGGTCAGATCAATGACTGTGGGCTCACATGGCATTGGAGGGGGGTCACCACATGGCTCTTGATGGGGAGACACTGGAATCAGAAAACAAAAACATCTTAAACACCAGATATAAACTGAACCAGCAGAAAAAAGTAAACATTTCAGTCTGCTGATAAACCTGCCACCTGTCTGTCTGTCTGTTTCTGTATGTCTATCTGTCTGTGCATACACATGTCTGTCTGTCTCTGCATGCAGACTTGTCTGTCTGTCAGTATGTCTGTCTGTCCATACACGCATCTGTCTGTCCATACACATGTCTGTTTGTTTGTCTGTCTGTCCATACATGTGTCTGTCTGTCAGTCTGTCTGTCTGTCTGTGCATACATGTGTCTGTCTGTCTGTCTTGTAATACCCACCATTAGAGTGATCTTTAGATTCATGGTTTGGATTGTCTGTTGTATCTTCAGATGGTACACTGATTCTCCTCAGTACAATGGATCCAGTATTACTAGAAGATGCTACTACATACCTACAACAAACATGCCAATCAAGCACTTTCAACAAAATATGAATAGAATTGGAAAGCACTCGTCGCGAAGTGGTGAGAGTGCTTGCCTCTCATCAATGCAGCCCTGGTTCGACTCCCAGTGGTGTGAGATGTTATCTCCTGAGCTTTGAGAATTTTTCTCCAGCTTCAAGAGTTTTCTTCCCTTTGCAAGAATCAACTCCTCCATGAAGGAGTAAGGGCCACAGGTTTTTTAGCTACTGCCTTGTAAGACAAGGACGATTTATGGCAGCAGGATATAGGATGAATGGCATGAATATAACTTACTTTTCATCAGCCATAGTCACTCTGAACATCTTTCCATCTTCTTTGATGATCACAGCACCATTTGTTGATGGGCTTGTGTTTACAGCACTGATGAACAAAGATGAAATATCAACACTGTACAATCCACCCCACCCCCCATTACCACCTGTTGATGGGCTTGTGTTTAATATAAACACTGTACAATCCACCCCCACCCCCCAATACCCTCTGTTGATGGGCTTGTTTTTATAGCACAGATGAACAAAGATGAAATATCAACACTGTACAATCCAACAACAACAATCTAGGTTTCATGGTAGTTCGTTTCATACCTTTGTTTTTTGGCTTCCTTTTTCCGACTCTTCTGAGAAACACAAATTCAAAAGAATAGTTAACCATTTCATTTTGTTCTCTCCCTTGTCACAAGGATTTTTCTCTGGGATCTTCAGTATTCCTCCCTCCATAAAAACCATCAGGTAAGTTGATACTCTGGGATCTTCAGTATTCCTCCCTCCATAAAAACCATCAGGTAAGTTGATACTCTGTGATCTTCAGTATTCCTCCCTCCATAAAAACCATCAGGTAAGTTGATACTCTGGGATCTTCAGTATTCCTCCCTCCATAAAAACCATCAGGTAAGTTGATACTCTGTGATCTTCAGTATTCCTCCCTCCATAAAAACCATCAGGTAAGTTGATACTCTGGGATCTTCAGTATTCCTCCCTCCATAAAAACCAACAGGTAAGTTGATACTCTGGGATCTTCAGTATTCCTCCCTCCATAAAAACCATCAGGTAAGTTGAGTGCTTGGTGTCATAAATATGGAATGTAGCTGTGGTGCATGTAGAGCAAGCCTCATGGAAGAGTCCTGTATGCAGGATGATTGATAGACTCAACAGTGTACAATGGGTCACTGAAGGAATTACGGTGCATTATTTAAAGGTCTGATAGAGGCTACAGAATATCAGCTACTCACTATTTTTGGTGTAACTGTATCACAATAGACTGGTTCATACAGACTAGAGTTCTCACTGATGACTGAATCAGTATCTGATGACATATCACTATCAGACATGAACCTGGTAATAGCAAGAAATCATCATCATTATCATCACCATCATTCTTATCACTGCCATCATTATTATCATCCATCATCTTCATAATCATGATCATCATTATCATCACCATCATTATCATCATAATCACCATAATCACCATAATCATTATCATAACCATCATTCTCATCACCATCCGTCATTATCACCATCTGTATCATCCATTATCATCACCATCATTATCATCATAATCACCATAATCATTATCATAACCATCATTCTCATCACCATCCGTCATTATCACCATCTGTATCATCCATTATCATCATAATCATCCATCATAATGCATCATCATCATCATTATGATGCATCTTCCTCATAGTCGTTATCATCACAATCATCCCCATTAACTTCATCATCATCACCACTATAATCATCAGCACCACTATTATCTTCATAGTCACCATCATGCATTGTCATCACTATCATCACCATCCTTACCCATTATCACTGCACTCACTAGACCCATCATCTAAGGTCTTCAGTATGACACTGTTATCACCATCCTTACCCATTATCACTGCACTCACTAGACCCATCATCTAAGGTCTTCAGTATGACACTGTTATCACCATCCTTACCCATTATCACTGCACTCACTAGACCCATCATCTAAGGTCTTCAGTATGACACTATCATCACCATCCTTACCCATTATCACTGCACTCACTAGACCCATCATCTAAGGTCTTCAGTATGACACTATCATCACCATCCTTACCCATTATCACTGCACTCACTAGACCCATCATCTAAGGTCTTCAGTATGACACTGTTATCACCATCCTTACCCATTATCACTGCACTCACTAGACCCATCATCTAAGGTCTTCAGTATGACACTGTTATCACCATCCTTACCCATTATCACTGCACTCACTAGACCCATCATCTAAGGTCTTCAGTATGACACTGTCATCTTCTATGTCTGACACACTGGATTCATAACCTTCTTTGATCTTCTCAACTACTTCAATGTGGTCAAGTTCAGCCAGGTATTCATCCCCAAAGTCTCTGCCCTCTTTGTTAGCCATCTTTAGTGTAAAAAAAAAAAAAAAAAAGAGAATGGTTATATCATGTTGAATATGATATAGAGCAGTTATCGACTGGGAAACGTACAATACTGACTTACAGCACATATATGATATGTCATGCTGTACCATTGAAATGGCTTCTCATTGTGTTCCAGTAATTCCCAATCACAACACAGTTATGGTTCTCATAAGATACAGTACGGCTATAGTTATGGTTATCATAAGATACAGTACGGCTATAGTTATGGTTCTCATAAGATACAGTACGGCTATAGTTATGGTTCTCATAAGATACAGTACGGCTATAGTTATGGTTATCATAAGATACAGTACGGCTATAGTTATGGTTATCATAAGATACAGTACGGCTATAGTTATGGTTATCATGAGATACAGTACAGCTATAGTTATGGTTCTCATGAGATACAGTACGGCTATAGTTATGGTTCTCATAAGATACAGTACGGCTATAGTTATGGTTATCATAAGATACAGTACGGCTATAGTTATGGTTATCATAAGATATAGTACGGCTATAGTTATGGTTATCATAAGATACAGTACGGCTATAGTTATGGTTATCATAAGATACAGTACGGCTATAGTTATGGTTATCATGAGATACAGTACGGCTATAGTTATGGTTATCATGAGATACAGTATGGCTATAGTATGACTACAATTTTGCCATATCATTTCCCACTCATACGAAAACCGCCCTAGTGCAATGGAAGTTTAAAGAACTGTATACAAACTGAATTGTATTGAATGTACAATGAATGGAGTGATGGATGAATGAACTGATGGTCAAATAGATGGATGATTGATGCATGAATGGATGGATGGGATGGATGGGATGAATGGGATGGATGGATGGATGGATGGATGCATGAATGGATGGATGGGATGGATGGGATGACAACTCACATCTTCATTCATAACTTGTCCAGAGTAAGTACAAATGAAAGTACCAACAGGAATATCATCCAAGGTCCTCAGTCCCCATCCACGATTCTCAGTTTTAAACACTTGTAGTCTCAGTCGAATCCCGTTCTGTACCATACGGTTAAAACACTGACTTGCACAGGCACAATTCTGATTACACTCGTAGATACTGAAACAAATAAAAAAGTAGACATTCTAACATGATCAAAAAGTGATTGGGAATGAAGGGTAGTGTACTACACTCTCACCTCTAGTCTGGGGTCTCAAGGTTTCTCCCTTGATTCAAGAATTATTCTGTAGGTTCTCTGGTTATCCTCCCTTCACTACTCCTTCCAACATGCTAAATTTGATCTGTGAGTTAGCCATGCCCTGACCAAGTTCAGCCTTATCATTTTGTTTTAAATTTTGTGAAGAGGGAAAAATAATGTATTTTACTTGAAGAAAGCATGAACACACGACTTGATAGGGCTTGTTGATTTCATGAAAACAAGATGGCGTTGGGTGTGTCCTTAACCCTCAATCAAGTCTTTTTCTTTGTTTGTTTGATTTTTGGCAAGTTAGAAATGATAACAATATGCGAAAGCTTCTTAACAAACAGTTTTCCATTGATTTGGTTAAATAGAAGTGAAGTTATAAGTTGGTAGCCAACAGACTTGTTATGGAAGTGAACATGCTGTGTTTGATCACTATGCGATCTTTGTTTGATTGATAAAAAAATACTCTAAACTTCTTTACAAATGTTGATATAAAGTTGTATCACTGTTGATCAAGTCTTATTTACGTTATTGGTTTGCAATTACTTTTGGTAGCGAACATACTTCAACATGGTACTGGCAGCGAAAGTACCAGATACCTGTTATTGCCTTGGTGATGGATATGGGGACAGACTTACCCTGTTGGCACACAGTCCATTAGCTTACGATACTCGTAACCTGCTGCAATATCTTCTTTTCCATCAACAGCTGCAGATGCCGATATCGTCAACTGAGCACATGAGCACTTGGACTTATCCTGAAAAGAACTCAGACAATTTACTCTGTTCTTGGCAAGAATGTAAAAGGGTAAAAAAACAGCACAGCAGCAAGTAGCAGGGTTTGATTCTACTTAAATAACTTGATATGCAAAACAACACATGGTATATATGCACGAGTGTGTACACAATGTGTTCAAAAATAACACAAAAGTCCTTATTATCAAGAGAACAGCACATGTTCTGAAATGAAATAATATTACACCTAAGCTGACATCATTTTTGTAATCTTACTAGAATGACAGGACCCATTCATAAGAGTGGTAAATACAGTAATGGGTTATCATCATGATGACAACGACAATGACAACAAAACCAACAACAACAACAACAACAACGGCATGTTCCTTACCTGACAGTTATCTGTACAGTCACAGCATGCTAGAAAACCTGGGTCTGTTACAATGTTGACACCCTCGGATAAGATTCTGTCACTCACATAGTCAATGGGTGGAGGGTAGCTGCTATCATGTTCATTTACAACCTGAAAAACAGTACAACACACTCTACTCACATGTGATGTCAGAGACCTGCCCCTACACCACCCTTCTCTATCATACCATGCGAGGATATCATTATGTCCAATCGCTGGTGATGTAATATTTAGAGTAGTTTC